>OX439128.1:40053882-40241777 GCA_949318235.1 Ecdyonurus torrentis | reverse complement strand
CTATGGCTTTAATTAAAGTATAGCTTGATATTATATAATTATATATAATGGTAGAGTTCTTACTTAAAATTAAGTCTATATAAATTCTCTATCAATAATCCTTATTCATACCATACTAATACTATAAACATATAATAATAATATATATAATGGTAAAATTATTCATAATAGAAATATTAACTGTAATATATAATGAGATTAATTTATATGTTTTTGAAACATTATTATCATTAATATAATTGATGCAATAGTGTAATGATGAATATTAAAGTACTAAACATTGATTGGATATGAAGGCAAAATATTATTATCATATTGTAAAGCAGTATTACTTGCTTTATATATTTTGTAATATGTCTGTTGCACCCTATGCACTATCTGTCTATATAATATGTAATATTAGTATGTTTGTGGTGGATGTATTAAACATTAAACATCACATCATTTTATACTCTTTGGAATATGGAGCGAGAGAGAGAGAGAGAGAGAGAGAGAGAGAGAAAGAGAGAGAGAGAGAGCAAATGCTAGTCTGACACACTTGCATGCTTAATAAATCATATTCTCTCTCTCTCTCTCTCTCTCTCTCTCTCTCTCTCTCTCTCTCTCTCTCTCTCCAAGCTACCTAGATAAAGCATATGTTACAGAAGCATCAAACATATCAAATATTTAGTTTATTTTGTAATAATTAATGTTGCGGTATATACATACAAACGTCATATCATCATAATAGTAAATCATATATGATTATTTCAATCAGAAATATTCACTATATTATAATATATCGTTCAAACCATGCTCAAACCTCCTTGCACACATACAGTACGTCTAGCATACGTGTAAGGAGGATTGATCATAGCATGCAAGATATTATTGTTTACTCCTTTAAAAACTTTATATTGTAATAAAATAATAATAATAATGGATTATATTTATATCAAACGTATGATATATTTACTTTTATTGATAACGGAGAGTAACAAATATCACAACGAAAGAGAGAGAGAGAGAGAGAGAGAGAGAGAGAGAGAGAGAGAGAAATATAAGTTACGTTTTAATGAGAAACCATGAAACATTTCTCATAAATTATTCTTCACAAAAAAATATATATATCTTTTTTATAGTAAAAAGTTTGAGAGTGCTAAACGAATGCTTGAGTCTTGGCCAGGTGTAAAATTCACACAGTTTGCCTGGGTCAGGGAAAGAGAAAAAAAAATCATTCATTATTTCTATTCTTTTAAACGATATAGAAAGTGTAAAAATAGTATGCGCTGAGAAAAAAATATAATACGTTTAAATATATATGATACAAATACCACATACAGTGTGTAAAGAGACAAATCGAATCTATATATATACATGGGTAGATTTCATTGAAATATAATGTAAATGATCTTCCTATTTATTTTTGAAAGTGCATGATATATTTATATTTTTGTTAAACAAAATGCAAAATTATAATAAAATTATGCAATACAAGAATGTTGACCTAAATTCATATATATATATATATATATATATATATAAAGTTGAAGTGACAGAAGGTAGGAAACATTTCCAGTATTATGATGATCCAATTATTCAGTGAACTAACACTTGTTAGATAAGTCAGTATGAAGTGTTCATAATAATACAACAACAGCTCTGTATTATTACGTTTGTTAATTTTTCTTTTTAGTTCAAAAAAAAGTCATTAAAATTATAAGTATCTGCATCAAACTGCATAATAATGCATATATTTTTACTTATTTACATATTGTAGATCATATATTTTACAATGCAGTATTGTAATTTTATACTGAAACGATTTTATGCACTTTTATTAAAAAAAAAAAAAAAAGATATAATTTTATATTTTGGTATGACATTATAATACATTTAATTTAGTTTCAAAATTAATGTCAAATTTGATTTAAATTGTACCTGTTAGAAGTATCAAGAAGATTTTCAGCTTTGAGCGTATGCAGATAAAAAGCCTGCAGACAAAAGACCCTTGGATAAACGACTCTATTTATGCATATCCGAGAGCCTTTTCTCCGCGGGTTTTATGTCAGGCATTTTGTTAAAATACTAACAGCAATTTGTTAACTTTATGCATCTAGAGTATAAATTAAAATTGTGAGTGTTCATATCTTTTATTTTTGTACATATAATCAAGAAGAAAGTAATTCAAATCATAATGAGATTAATAGAAAGCTACACAGCTAAAAATGAGTTGATTCTCTGAAATGAGATTCTCTGATTAAAATACGGGGTATTTTTAAATTATATTGTCCATTTTTGTAAAAAACCCAAAAACAAACCAAACCATCAGTTATTAATATTTAAAAGTAATTTTATTTTCAATATTCTAAAATTTAAATGCCAACTGACTGTTATTGGTTACTTTGGACATCTCTAAATTATAAATTTACAAAACTTACTTTTGAACAGACTGTGTGGCTAAAAAAAATTACCAACTTTGAAAAATTGAAAATTTATTAAAAAATCAAACAAATTAAAAGACAGAGACAAAGACAGAGAGAGAGAGAGAGGAGAGAGAGAGAGAGAGAGAGAGAGAGAGATTTTGTTCTATTTTATACTGAAAAGAAATTTTATTATGAACTCATATAATTTCAAGCATCAAAAGATTTGCGATCAGTTCCAGAAATATGATACTCTTCTGTATAATGTAAGAGAGAGAGAGAGAGAGAGAGAGAGAGAGAGAGAGAGAGATCTTTTTGGCTACACAATATTTGGCTTCTTTGCCCCTAAGGTCAGTATATAATGACGTCTTTTTCACGATTTATTTTTTCCTATCGTAGTTTCCGAATGACGATGAGGGTGGTGACGGTAACGCTATAGTTGAATCAACGTAAGATTGATTTTTTCATATCAAAATGTACTTATATCTGTTTCGATAGAGTGTGTGAATAAAAAAGCACGGGAATATGTTTCGAGACCATATTGGAGTAATGAATAACATTGCTCAGAATAGGACAAACGTTGTTTGGGGGCTTTTTTCTATGGGAAATCAGGTAATTTTTTGTTATTATTTTTATCGCATTCTTGAAACCCCAATTTAACCTATTAACACGATTAATGCTCTCAAAAATATAAGTAACTATTTTTAAATTTGCAAAATTAGCAATTTTTCCATACTGACCCATGTTATTCAGTGCACACATATAAAGCGTCAAATTTTACATGAATGCAACCGCACCATATAGCTATATTATATAACCTCTAAAACTCCATACTCAAGCTTAATTATACAATTCAAATATTTGCTGGTGTAGAAATACAATTACACATATAGTTCAATTATATAGTATAATTATAGTGAAGTTGTTATTTAACAGTGAAATTACATTCAACTATCGACAAATAAGAGTACCTATTGGTATTGTTTAAAATATTCATAAATTAATGTCAAATAATATAACACATGCATTGTAAATAATGGTTATGTATATAAGAGATACCATAACCTTTGATACGAGACATATAGGAGAATAGATGAATTTGATAGTAAATTATTAGAATAATAGACTTCAAAGTCAGACTATATAGATGATAAAAGATGTTCAAAACATGAGAAACCAAGTCATGATATAATTTATTTTATTTGTATAGACTCTCGTCAATTAATCATACCTTATTCTTCTTCTTCTTTTTTTTCTTTTTCTCATTTTTAGTTTGACCAAAGTTAGGGTTAGCGAGATATAGTTTTGTTATAGGATTGCTGCCAAGGCTAGACAAAAGAAATGACCGACCAGAGGTTGCAAGTGAGACGCCTCTCTTTTCTCTTGCAGATATCATCTCTCTACTCACACACACGCTTGGCAGCCTCTCTCTCTCTCTCTCTCTCTCTCTCTCTCTCTCTCTCTCTCTCTCTCTCTCTCTCTCTCTCTCTCTCTCTCTCTCTCTCTCTCTCTCTCTCTCGCTGACTGCAGCTTAATGACTCCATTACTTTTTCACACTCACTCTAAAATTGTTCATATGAAACAAAACACTCCACTGATTCTGCAATTTTTTTTATCACTCTCACATCAGATATAATAAAAATAAAATAATGTATTAAAAAATGTAAAAACATACATTTTTTTTTTTTTTTTTTGCTGTGTAAGTTAATTTTGAAAAGCATTTTATAAAAATAAAATTTGACATGGGAAATAGTATCATAAATGACGTCTCAATTTTAACTTTTTTGCCTCATGGCATGTATATGACAGATTTTTTTGTTTTTTTAAGTGAGACTTTCTATTGTATCTCTACAGGATAGAGAGATTTTTTCTTTAAAATCTAAGCTTTTATAAATTGTAATAGAAAAGAAAATTTTTTATAGGGATTGAAACTATAATATATAACACACATATACTGTATATATATATATATAAATCTGATTACTGTATAACAAAAAATACAAATTTGATATTTCAATACGTCATATTCACATACAATATTATTTTTCTCATTTCAGATTGTGATACTCGAAGTAACGAAGAAACAAGTAGCTGCAATCACTTCGATGAATATAGTAAGTACGTATTTACTTTTTTTTTTTTTTTTTTTTTTTTGGGGTCTGTTCCTTGTAATGTGGTTTTAGGAAGGAAATTACAGGAAATGTGATAAAAAAAATGTCAACAATCAAGTTTAAGAATTATCTAGCGCTCAGAAAAAAAGGTTAAATATATCTGATTGGATGTCGTTTTAGCAAAGTAACTTTTCACCATTGAAGAGATAAAGCTGCTTATTCATTACAAAGTTGCTCTAATATGCATTAATATAAAAAAATATATATACAAATATAGCCTCAGCACAAATTAATGTTTCGGAAATGTAATAATAAAATAGCTGTGTGCTGTGCAGTACAATATTTAAGGGCTTTTTAAGTATTATACGTTTTCATTTATTTATTGAGCTAGGGAGCTATGTCCGTACTCTAAACAATTGATACTACAATGTTTTATTTCACGTTAGTCCACTACATCCTTTGACAGCATTTTTTTTTTCTTATTTTTTTTTATGTATAATAAAACATTCTTGCAAGCAAAAAATAACTGACAACTTATAATGAGTAGTGTGAATTGTCTCAATGTCAATATTGAGAAAAGCTTTTATTATATAAATATATAAAATATGTTTATTTTATAGTTTGAACTTATAATGTTTGTGTTGTAATACCACTCACAGCTACTTGAATTGCAAAAAGGATTGATAAAAAGAAAATAAAATCTAGTACAGCATTATACAAATAGAAAACACTATGTTATATGATTCCTCCCTTATAGCTATTTTATTATATACATATATATATATATATATATATATATATATATATATATATATATATATATATATATATATATATATATATATATATATATATATTATACCATGATGCATATGTTTGAAAACTTTGTGATTTAAATATTTTATATTATACTGCAAACGTTTGACCTGCATTTTCACATTTTATATTATATCATATTTATTTATAATTTAATATTTTATATTTTGATGTTTATATAATATTTATAGTATAAAGTAAGACATATATATTTCAAAGCACACAATATATAATTTATACATGTTTGATTATTATTTTGCTATATGTTATGCAATATTTATAATATAAATAATAATAAAATTTAGTTCTATTATTTAAAACCAAACTTGCAATGCATTATCATATCTTAAAAAGTAAATGGCTTGATTCTCAGTTTGTATGAACATTGACATGGAGTTTTGCCAAATATAACGACATTCACGTTATAGAGGGAGGAAAACAAGGGGGTTAAAACCCGACGTGATGGCGGCAGAAAATGTAGCCAAATTGCAAATCCGGGTTACGTTTTGCTTCCTTGCTTGCCTGATTTTACTTGCCATTATAATATACGTTTTAACTAACTCAAATCAACCAGACTGTGAAGTATTATTATTATTTTTTATTAGATAGTTATATAGTAATATTTCAAAATGAATATAAAAAAAAATCTATTACATTATTTGGTATAAAATATGTAATGTTATCGTAAGCTAATATATTATATATGTATACAGTACAAATAAATAGTTAGTACATCCCACACTACCCCTAAATTTTCAAACATAATGCTTCTCTGATGTATAGACCGGTTGCACTCATATTTAAGAGCCGCCATTTTGCTGGTTATGAATACATAGGCCAGCATAGGAAAAACGTATTTTTTATTTTTTTAATAGCAAAAGAAGCTTCAAACATCAAACCTCAACCAAAGACTTATTTCTAGCTCCTAATAAGCTCGAAGAACATGAAAAAAATTCGTCCAGTTAAAATAAACTCTTATTAAGTAAAAAATTAGGAAAAATGATGTTTTCCCTATGCTGGACAATACATTGGGCACCACAAACATGGCGACAAAGCGCAAGGATGTGAAAGGGGTCTATTGAAAATAAATAAATAATAATAAAAAATAAATAAATAAAACTGCAATAAATAATCGTCTTCTTTAAATAATTTTTTTAAAAATGAAACGCAAAGTTTAGCATTGACAAGAGCCTTACCGCCTTATCATTCATAGTTCAAATAATAAACAATAATTTTTCATTGTACCATAACTAATTTTTTTTATTTCATTTTTTTTTTTACGAACGTTGAAACTTAGGAAGTAAAAATACACAAATTAATATTAAGTTTTACGTTGAGATCGCATTTCAAAATTTTTCAAAGTCATTTATTATTTTTTTCATCATTCTTTTTTAAATAATTTTTTTCCAAGTTGAGGATAATATCTAAATGTGTCAAAATTAATTGTCTGATTCCCGTGTCTTCAAAATTTGGTAGAAAATTAGCTTAGTAAAGTAGGTTTAATCGGAGAGGTATTATTTAGCTCTAATAATAATTATACCATTTAAAATCAATCACTACTGCAGCATAATTATAATTTATACGTGGGACCATGTATTGTCAACTTTTAAAAACTGGATTAAAAAAACAACTACAAAAAACAACAACAACAACTTTGTTAATGTTTTTAAGATAACTCAAATTGATAGAAGCAATAGGGTCTATGCATTTACGTTAAAGTCAACGCCATGTCGGATAACTCAATAACATGGGTGGCATAGGAAAATAACTCATTTTGCCAGTTTAAAAACACTATGCAATATTTTTTAGAGCACTGATGTTGTTAATATGTTGAATTAGTATCTCAGGTATGTGAGAAAAATAACAATATCAAAAAATTAACCGGTTTCCCAAAGAAAATTGGCTTAAATGAAGTTTGTCCTATGCCGAGCAATGTTATTCACTACTCCAGTATGGCCTCCAAGCGTATTAAATGTGACGTGATCCGCATACACCCTATAAACACACGTTGATACCAAAGTTGAGTCTTTTCACTTTTTTACTTTTTTTTTGTTCTTTTACTTTCTGCTACATAGATAAAATGAGAAGTACATTTGATTTTGTACCATTTTAAGTCATTAAAAGTAAGTAAATTTCAGTACAACATAGATTTTGAAGAACAAAAATTCACAATGACCTTTATGTATATAGAATTTTTGGTTAACAAAAGGATTTAATATCACGTTAATATATTATTATAGTGGTTATGTTTAGTCGTTTTTGAGGTAAAAATACACGTGGTTTACGCACCTTGTTGAAATATGCCGCAGAGGCTTAATCTCATTAACAACCAACAATGGAGGAAATGTTAGCTTATTAAAATATAAGTAAAAAGCTTGTTATGTCTATAACAAAAAAAGATTAAGAATTATTCATTTTATGATTAAATTTTAAGAGCAATTTTTTCAACGTATATATTTATTTAATAAATATTTATCTCAACTTAGCTAAAGGTATCTTAATTATATGTATACGTTCTATATAATTTATATTTAAGTTTTTCGGAAAGCTATTGTTAGTATTTTTCATGTCGACATATTTAATCACTTTAATATTAAATAAATACTAAGCTTTATCAATTGAAAGTGGAATAGGTAAAATAATAGCTAAAATATATTCGAAAATATTAATAATTACGTTTTAAGTTTAGTAATAGTTATTATCTAATCAAAACTTACTATTTTTGTATATAAAACAATAAACTATAATTATTCAAAATTTAATCATGGTTATTGGCTTACTAAATTTTACACAACTACAATATTAATAAATAAAATAGTAGACTTAAAGATAATGTGTACGTGATTTTGAGTAAGATAAAGTAGCCCATGAAAGTAAAACTAGAAAATATTCAGATGTATAATTAAGAATACTTAGGGAAAAATACAATTTTTTTAAATTACTATTATTACTGTATAATAAGCTCGTTCTGTAAAGTAAAGTGAATCTCAATAACAGTGATTGGCTGACCAACAAAATAAGGCACGTTCATTGGCAGATCTTTTTTTTTTGAGCCGATAAAATTGAGTCGCATATTGAGACTGGAACTTTTTTTTGAGTTTCTTTCATTCTTATCAAGTTCAAAGTTCTAAAAGAAGAAAATTTCTTATTGTTATTTAATAACAATGATCGACCATATGTATAAACGTAGTAAACAGGTAACGACGTCATAAAAGTAGCTGTTTTTAACAAAGGAACATTTTCGAAGCTGGCTCAATATTTGTGTGTAGTTTATAGAACAAGCTATAGTGTATAGTATATGTCAGGCGTATTATATTTGTAAATTTCTCATGATTCATAAAATGAAATGTATGTAAAGAAACTGAAATATAAAGGTAAATAAATAATCTTTATATTTATGACAAATTACAATTCCATTCTATATAGACAACCTTTATGCAACACCAAGAACAATAAAACTATTTTTATATTTTGTTGTGATCCCAATTTATCCCAAAGATTTTTCTCAGTAAGATAATATAGAAAATACAATACTGTAGGATTGACTTTAAATATTTTTAGTAGACATATAAAATCCGGTCAAAACCATTTCCTGGTCTAAATGTCTTTTTTGCTCTAACTTCAACATGTAGCAATGTGTATATCTTTATTTTATACTCACACCAACACAACGTATAGTGATGTGAAGGGTCACAATCCAAAACTACATAACATTTCACGGCAAAAAAAAAAAAAAAAAAAAAAAAAAAAAAAAAAAAAAAAAAGTGGACGCACAATTGAATTTTTGTGCAGTAAATAAAAAAACCTTGTTTCACCAAAACCTTAACTCTTCTTTATTACCCTTCAATATTTCTCTTACTTGTCTTTATATGTTGAAGGAAATTGAATTATTAAATCAAAAATATTTTATGTTTTATTTCATCTGTAAAATTCTATAACTATATAAATTGATTTTTTTTTAATAGAAAATAGTATATTAAACATTACGTCACAATAAAATATTATACAGTACTTTATAACTGCTATTATAGTTATAGAACTATGAATAAATCTACTCTGTACAGGAATTTTTGTTTATCTTGTTCACTGGTATAATAATCTAAAAATTAAAATTTGATATATAATTTTTTGATTTTCCCCCAAATTTGACATTTCTGCAGTTTGTGCATTTTTAACTTTCGTTGTAATTTTTATATAAAAGTAGCTACAGACTTGTAATTTTAGGAGCAAGTTCTCTATATAAAACCGAAACGTTGTGCATAATATGGGTTTTGTAGTAGAAATTTAAAATCTAAAAAACAAGCATGTCTTTGACATGCATAAATGACCGTGAAACTCAATTTCAAATAACTGCTTTGCAGACTTTCAAATGATAAAAAGAAAGGTCTTGTATAACTCTACAATCGTGCATAGTTACACGTTTAAGAAAGCTATTTAAGCTATATCCGAGCTGCTATGGCCGAGTGGTGAAGGCAGCTGACTCGCAACTCTGTACTCCTCACCGAGTAAAGGTTCGAGCCACTGTTGGGTGCGTACGTGAAGTGTGAGAGCACAACGCGTTGCACGATGCATGTTTATGCACGACGCACAGTATTCGGGAGGTGCATGATTGATGTGATTGCACCGACTAGGCTGCCTAGATGTTTCCACGGTTTTTCTAGGCTGTCATGGCGAATGCCGGGCTGTGTACTTAGGCCGTGGCCGGCCCGTGTGTGCTTTTCCATTAATTGGAAAGTCCTTACCCGTCGATAAGACAATGTCTTGACTGGGACTGGTATTGGTGTATAGCACGATAACACAATATGGCAAGCAAAAAAAAAAAAAAAAAGATACAAAATATTTATAAATTTTACTTTATTATGACGTGTGTGAGATCACGTCTAGTGTATAGGCATTTTGCCTTTTTCTCATCACCTGTTGGATAATTTACTTGTTTTTATGTATTGTATCTAAACCCAATAAAGATTTATTATTATTTATAAAAACAATGAAATAAGTTTTTCATAATATTGGAAGAAATTATTACTTCAGTGTACGCTCTATTCTTTTTAAACATATTCTGAATTTCTCTCTCTCTCTCTCTCTCTCTCTCTTTCCCATACGTACAGCTCTAGCCAAAAGTTTCGCTGCTTTTTCTCATAAAGATAAAATAGTTTGATTGCGGGTTGCCTATGTAAATCGTTGGGGAAATTTTGGCTAGCGCTGTACGTACAATCTCATCGTGATTGATCAGTGAAGATAATTAAATAATATTCTAATTACGTCCACTTTTATTGCAAAGAAATTTCTAATAATTGTAATAATATATAATTATTTTAGATGTATACTTTGATATTTACACAGTAATAAATGTATTTTTTCTGTATTCACCTGAACTCTTGTTGTCCCTATAATTAATTATCTTGCATAATAATATTGCTCTTTTTGTCTATAAACTAACAAATCAAAACTTCATCTTCCTATTGTAAATAAAACGCAACAAATTAATAGCTAATATTAACTTAAGCTTTACTAATTAAAACTTTTGATATACTTGTATATATAGAAATAACGTTGAGTTATACTACAGATCGCCAAGCTTCATTAACTTTGCTATAAAGCTATTTGTTACAAAATTTATGTGTATATACATTACTCTAAAAAAAATTATCGATCTAGGTTAAGAAACAGAAAGAAAATATAAATTGGACTACGTATATTGATTAATATAAAAAAAAAAGTTTTAAATAGAAAAATATTTTGCAATTTTAAAGGGAGTTTTTTCTTCCTTGTATAAAATAAGAAATGCAGTATACGAGAGGTGACGTAACTTGAATAGAAAAAAAAAAAAAAAAAAAAACTAAACCAGTGACAAGGGTTGAAGATGTCAACTACATGCGACGAACTCACAAAGAAGGAGGAGAAGGCGGAAGGAATATTTCTAGAAGGGAGCCACCATGGATACTTCTTGCACCATCGTAATTTAAAATTCAATGTTGTATTCATCTCACAAAAGCTTATGCATTGGAATTATTGTACAAATAAAATATTTCACGCTTCTGAAATTCTATAAGTTATATATATATTGTTAGAACTTACTTTGCATAACAAAAAAATGGAAACATAAATGATTTTGAAATAGTAAAAAAAGATTTTTTTTTTTTTTTTTTTTTTTTTTTGGTATAGGAAATTTTATTTTACTTCAGATTTTTTATTTTATTTTTTTACATCAATTTGACCTCAATAATTTTTGTTGATTTAACATTATTAGCATTATTTATTAAATTTAATTGATTTATTTAAAATAATTTATTTACGTAATGGAATCATTTTTTTAACCTAAGCCAAATAACGATAAAAAAACACCTGTCAGTGTTCAGAACATTATATTGAAAGCCTGTAGAGCTTGCATAATAGTCACTTTTATAAAATTAATTTAAAATAGTAAAAATTATTTAAGAAATAGGACTGTTTCAATTTTCTTCTTTTTATTCTTAATAGTAATAACGACAATCTTTTCTTATTGTATTAAAAAAAATTTTCGTAAGAGTTTTATGTTTTAATTTTAACTATATCTGTAGTATTTTTTTACTTTTTTATTTCAAACTAGTTCAAGATGTTACCAATTCATATACAAATTCACCAAAATATTTTCTATTCAGGTAAACAAAATTAAATCCTAAAATTTAATTGCCTGTTTACCAGGAAACAATAATTTAATGTGCCATAAAAATAGTTGAATGAAATTGCGACGTTTTAAAATAAAAATTACATTCTAGTAAATTTATTGGTTATTAAAAATATTACATCACGCAAGTATGGTAATATATGGTATAGCATTAGATCCTATTATGATTTAGAATAATACTAACAAAAAGGAAAATTCTATTATTGTCCAATAACAAAAATATTAAAGCAGTAATTCAACAATAATGTCTCATTATATATTTATATATATATATATATCCACACACACATACACTCACACATTTCAACACTTTTTTATAAACTCAAAATCTAAAAAGGATCTCAATTTTATAATATATATATTTTTTTAAATATAATTATCCTCATAAAAGTACAACTTTATACAATCTGATTTTATAAATAGATTAATTGCTTAATATTATATTTATGATTTAATCTTATAAATATCATAAAAACCTGTTCATAGATAATAATATTATATATAAAATACTATATAGTTATAGATAATATATCATATTTAAATCTGTTTAAAATTTTAAAACATTAACAAGGACATAAATATCAAACTAGTTATGTTTGAAAATTATCGATCTATATTATGTTATATAATACTGTATAGTACAATATAATATATTGTTACGTACACATATTGTGCAGTATAATATATAGATATATATATTATATATATCTATATATATATATATATATATATATATATATATATATATATATATATATATATATATATATATATATATATATATATATATATATATATATATATACGTTATGTTACAATTTTGGCTTTGTTCAAACTAGAACAGCCAATTAGGTTTATCAAATATATATGATTTATATGTATCAATATGTGGTTCAAGCTTACCATATAGTTCATATTATAATATTTTGGTTTAATAATAATGCACTTAATTAATATTTTATATACTTTAATTTATGTGTATATGTATATGCTACACTATGAATTTTATTATTATTAACTTATACTTTATTATTAAATGCATCCTTTTTTTTTTAATTTATTACGCTGATGTGCACTTTTAAAATTTATTATCTTTTAGTAGTTTGATACTGTAATTATTTTGCTTCGTTGCTATACTATTTTTTTTATCACTAATTAAAATCTATATAAAGTCTGTTTTATAATTCTATTTAAAATTTATTTAGTGTTCATATTGTTTCTTAAGCAATTAAACAATACACGGCGTACTGTATTACATTTTATTTTAAAATTATGTATGCGTATATATATATATATATATATATATATATATATATATATATATATATATATATATATATATATATATATATATATATTATATATATATATATATATATATATATATATTATATATTATATATATATATAATTCGTCAATATTAAAGATTTTATTTATTTTATATTTAAAGGTCGTTTCACTGTCCCTGTCTCTCACTATCAGTGCGATTTATTTGCAGCTACTAGATTACTCATGATTCTGAAGGCGAGAAGAATTTCAAAGCTTTCGATTTCATATTAAATTTGAGAATATCTCATCGGCTGCCCAAGGTGAAGGTTTCTGTGGTTTCCCTTCTTTCATCCAGGTGAATACTGGGGCAATTTCTTAGTTTTAGGCCATAGACGCCTCCCTCTTAATCCCAGTTTTCCACTTTTAGCCCTATCTTGAATATCCTAATAATAAGTATCATCTAGAGAACCTTAACAGAGAAGCGACAACCTCATATTTTAGGCAAACCTGCAATACATTTGTTTTGAAAGACCCGCTAAAATTACCCGAACTTAAATAACAGTTGAAATTCTCTTAGCCAATGAGAAAGCCCCAATTTTGTGGGTAGCCTATCATTTAGCTTAAAAGTTTGGATATTTTTAGCTTGCCTTTCAAAACAGATGTATTACGGGTCTGCCTAAAACATGAGGGTGTCGCTTCTCTGTTAAGGTTCTCTAGTATTGTATGTAAAGGTAGAGAGACAGTGGTAAAAATATCGCGTTTTTATTGTGACAGTGATACTAAACTAGCTCTCTGATTGGCTGGTGGGTTCCTTCTAGCCAATCAGAGAGCTAGTTTCCTATCGCTGTCACAATAAAAACGCGATATTTTTAACACTGTCTCTACCTTTATGGGACTTTTCTAGTGTTACAACTACGCACGTATTATATACGCGAAAAAGTTATTAAATTAAAGGTATAAAGTATTATAAGTGTTGCTTGTAATACATGGGTTGTTTTAAAACTTTTTTTACATAATATAATAAAATAGTTTAAGTGATTAAAATATAAGGGAATTTGTTCTTATAATATTGCTACTATAATATTAATTTCTAATTGAAAACTGTTTGAAAATAATTTATTTAAATATTATAAATTATAATCTAATTTAATAATACGGAAAAAGAAAACAGGATGTTTAACTATTTTTTGCGATTTACTTCTATGTTATATTTAAATTTTAATATAATTTTGATAAATTATTTGTAAATACATGTTGGGTATTAACAATTTAATCAAAATGTTATTTAATATTTATTTATAATTTATTAATTACAAAATTTCAACTGCAATGTTAAATCAATCTATGTTCCACGCAAAATAAAAATGTACTGTAAAAAAATATATACTATACATTTTTACCTTAGAAATCCATCAGTTAAATCTGTTTAATATTCTTTTCAATAATCCACTGTTTTGTATAATAATCTGACATTTTTTTAAGTAGTTTGATATGTTCAAAAAAATATATTCAAGGTATGCTTTTACAAGACGTCATGCAAGACTTAAATATTATTATAGTTGTGTATTTTCAAATCTTATTGTTGGATAGTTCCTGGAAATATGTAGGAAGATTATTTTTACAAAGGAAAATTTATCAAATAATACTGCGTGTAATATTCAATAGAGATCTTTATGTATTACAATTTTAAGAACTCTCATTATTAAATTGCCTTTCTGCAAGGGATTTTTTTTTTGCAAAATGTGGGACTATTTAAGTTGCAAACATGTTAAGACTTTGCTCTCTCTCTCTCTCTCTCTGCATAAAAGATTTAACTATAATTGCAGATTGATATAAATACATACAATATACTTCATAATATATGATATTGAGAGAGAGAGAGAGAGAGAGAGAGAGAGAGACATAAAATGAATAATATAAATTTGTCATAGAATATGAGAAGATTGAGAAGTATTAGAAAACAACAACCCAAGGTCCATATAATAAAGAGGTTGAGCGCAGCACAAAACTCGCGCAGTTGATTTTACTTTGTGATAGATGTACTTGATTCTAAGCCAATACAATGCCGTTCACCAACGTTCACCAGTTACGTCACTGATAAGGTGAATAAAAATACACCCGGTGATATGACGTCTTTGGTGAATTCCTTTAAGCTGCGCGACCTTAGCCAAAACTTTTCCCGGAGCATCTAACCTCTTATAATATATGGACATGGACCTTGACAACAACCTAAAACATACAACGCAGAAAATACGAAGTATTTACACATACGTTCCAACTTTTAAAATTTGTCACGTTTTTTTTTTTTTTTTTTTTTTTTTTTTTTACATACGTAATATTTTCTGAACTTTTTTCATCCGAGGACTTAATTAATAAAAAGTGCATTTCCTTAAAGTACACTTAATGTACTTTATGTAAATTTTAGAAACGATACTACGTAAATTCTTACACATCTGTTTAATAAACAAACATTAAGAATATTTAAACATTATGACACACCTGTACTGTATACATAGAGATATGATTTATACAAAACTTAACCCTTTTCTTACATATAAAATTTTCCTATTATTATGAATAAACAACAATGTCATAACAAAAAACCATTGAAACTTAAATAGAAAATTAGTTATATTATTAATAATATAGAAATGACATTATTATACTTGCATAAAGTTATAACTATAAATTAATATAATTTGACACGTTATTTAAGCCTGTTGGCTTTGATCATGTATAATGTAAAACTTGTTAGTGTATTTATTGTTTTTGAAAATGAATCAGGTGTTTTAGGGATTATGTTGTATTACTTACTATATTTTATATATACTTGTTGTATATAATATAATATTTTATTATAATATACTTAAGTTCCGTGTCACCTTTAATATTATATATATATATATATATATATATATATATATATATATATATATATATATATATATATATATTATATATATATATATATATATATATATATATATATATATATATATATATATATATATATATATATATATACAGAAATGTGTGCATGTGTGTGTGCACACACATTTACGTGTAAATCAGATAATTTGTAACTTGATTATGACAGGTATAGTTAAATTTATATCAGCTAGTAATACCATCATAGTATTACATATCCAAAAGAGGGGGGAAAAGACAAATATATTTGAAAATCGTTTTATTGGTATATCATATAGTGCATCAGAGGTAAATATAGTACAGCTCTGGCCAAAAGTTTGAGAACGATTTGTGTAGGCAACCCGCAACCACTCTATGTTACCTTTATGAGAAAACGCTGCTGCCGCCGCTGCCCCTTTCTTAAACTTTTGGACAGAGCTGTACATTGACTCAAATTATTTTTTTGACTTGGTATAAAATAAAGAAGTAAGAAATGCTATAAAAAGAAATGAAAAATGACAAATAGTGAAGAAATAATTATTTTTATAGTAACTTCAAGTGATTTTTTTTATTATGAAACAATGTATCCTCATGAAATTTTAGATATTTTTGATAGGATATGTTCCAGAGAATAAATATATTATGCTTCCTTATAACATAAAAAAGCATAAATTTTAATAACAATCAAGGTACCTAGGGTACTTTTATAAACCTTGAATGTCAACATGAAAAGAAAGGAGCAAAAATTTCCTTTCTAATTTATATCATTATTGATTCTCTAGTTTCATTGTTTTAATTAATAATAATCTTTAATAATCAGTGTTTGATAGAAAAAAAAATCCACCATATATAAAAATTTGCACTTTATATTACTTCCAAACCAAACTTTTTATTTGTACATTTTATATTTACCCTTACTCAAATAAATTATTGTTAAGTATTGCACGCTATATTTGTTAACCATATGAAGTATTACTAAGTGGCAATGCATTTATATTCAAGTATAATTATTATATACCACACAATACAAAATATAATTATTTATATATATATTTTGTAGGACTTTTAAACTCTGACATAAAGTAAATAAAATATAATGAACTCTATATAAAATACAAGTATGTACTGTACGTCATAAATTGTAACTATAATTATATACAATTTTTTTTCTGTATGATATAAATTATCTTTTCATATAGGTTAAATAAACCACATAACGTCATTAATTATCAAAGTTTTTTTTAAGTAGTTTGTTTTGAAACAAATGAAGAACGAACGTAAATCAACTTTAAAGAGTTGTCTTGCGGTTCACCCCATCTTTGTCATTTTGTTTATAAGTTTTTTCATTCTCTCTCTCTCTCTCTCTCTCTCTCTCTCTCTCTCTCTCTCTCTCTCTCTCTCTCTCTCTCTCTCTCTCTCTCTCTCTCTCTCTCTCTCTCTCTCTCTCTCTCTCTCTCTCTCTCTCTCATTCTATACCTAACACAAACCACTTCCTACTCTGCATTATAACATTATGATAAACTTAGTAGAATTATATGAAGTGCACTACTTATAAACACAAGTGCAACTAAACTTCTTGACTTTAAAACAAAAACAAAATATAAGCACGTATAGAGCTGACTGTTTAGTGGTAACAATATAATAAACTTTTATTTAACATGATATCTCTTGACAAGGAAAACTTGAATATTATAATGTTGAAAACAACTAACTTTATGATTATTAAAACAGATACAGTTTATTTAAAATTTTGAAATTATCTTATTTCTACATGCCATTTTAAAGGAATAGACCAGAAGAAAAAATATGCATTTACAGTATATCACAAAACACTTGATGGGACTTACTTAAATAGCTTTAGTTTGTCTCAAAACCCAACTGTAGCAGTAATCAGCAGATATCAATTTATGCAACCCGCACAACATTTTTTTACTAATTTTTGCATGATTCTTACGTCAGAAAAATGAATAGTCACGCCAATGGCATACTTTAAAATATTTTCATGCTCTCTCGTGGGGCTACATTAACATTCTGGCAAAAATTGTTATTAGTTTTGAAGATCCCATTTCGTGTTTATTCATTAAAAAGCACATGTTGTTTTATGTGGTCTATGGCTTTAAGTTCTACCAAATTATACTCTCTCTTATTATAATAATCTGTGAGAAGATATTGATATAAATTACATGTACAGGATACTATATTAAGTGATGATAATCGACTATAACATAATTACATAATAATTACATATTGACTATTACATAATTTGATTGTTAATAATGAAGTAAGCTCACTCAACCAATTCATAAATTAATACACATCGTTGTTTTCTATATTATGTTGTTTTAATTAGAAGAAAAACACACAACTGTAAGACTGTATGTACAATTGTGTAAATGTGTGTATTTCAAGCAAAAAAGAAGAATCTTTCCTGTAAATTGCAATAGGTTAACATAAACCTTGAACAAGTATTAATATACTACAATAATATTAAATTCAAATATAACATACTTCAATACTTCAATAAATACTTCAATACATACTTCAAATATAACATGTACCGAGCCCAAGGTGTAGTGGTTAGCGTTGCTGCCTACTGCTCGGGAGATCCACGGTTCGCTTCCCACCTGGGGAGGGCGTGGCTAATTATCCTGAGAAGTGGTGGCATATACGCTGACTGCCCGCACTTTGGAGCATTCGGGAGATACTGTTCAGGTAACTGACCAGTAGGGACCGGATTATCAGTTTTGAAAATGTGCATTTTCAGTACTGAATTCAGTCCAGTTTTTTTGCATAATCAGTTTGCAAAAACAGCAAAATCAGTTCACTTTCAGTTCAATTATACAAAAACAGTGAAATTCAGTTTTGATAATTTTTAACTTAGAAACAAACATTATCGATAAAGAAGCATAAAATTTATATTTTTTTATGAAAAAAAAATAATAATAATTTTTATAATAAAAAGTTGTTAAATTATTATCTGATACACTTTACCAGCCAGTATGAAGGAGAGCTGTTCTTGTATTTTTGAACTTCTTTTGAACATTTATTTTTTATTTTTTATTAGTGTTCAGTTGAATTCAGATAGTTTTGAGATATGCATAAAAAATAATTATTTCAAAGTATATATTATACTCGCCTTTTTTTTTTTCAATTTTTTTTTAGCACACTATTTTAAGTTTTTATAGGGTAAAAGTCTATTTTCAGTTTCCAAAACTGAGAAAAACTGGTAAAAACTGACAAAAACTTAAAATAACTGACCCAGTTTACAAATTTCAAAAACAGTTTTTTTCAGTCCAAACTTTTTTGCATTTTTGGCAATAAAACTTCATGATTCGTGGACATCTGAACTCAGATGTGTCCTAGCATGCATATTTCAAAAACTGAACAAACTGGAGATCCGGTCCCTACTGACCAGTATCGGCTGTTTTCTCCAAGGTTTCTTTGGTTCCCTTGGACGGGTAGGTAAATACCGAGACAGTTCCCATTAGGCCACAGCCGCCAAACCTTCCCTTCAACCCTTCATCCTACCTCCTATCTCCCCCGTACTCGAATGCTAGAACATTCTGAGGAAATTGACAATTCCATAAAATAACCTTCAACAAGTGCATACAGTGCATCTTGATTGCAAGGAGAATGGAAGTATAGTGGCAAAAAAAAAAAAAAATAAAAAAAAATAAAAAAAATAAATAAATAAAAATAAAGGTGTGTCTCGTCTAAATTAGATGGTATTTCATCCAGATTAGAAACAAGAAATTTTATTGACCCAGGCAGTTTATAGTAACATTAAGTTTTTTACAACAAGCATTATTAGTCATTATTTACAATTAGCATATATTAATAAATAAATAAAATAAATTTATTTACATTAATTTAAGTTCATTTACAAATATCTTAGGTATCGTCTTGTGCTGTTCAAGGTTAATATTTACCGAGTTGATCTTGCAAAAAATTATAAGCTGTAAGGACACCCCATATTTACCTATTGCAATTTACAGGATCTGCCATTTGGTTTTCTGTGTTTGTTATGTATTTATTTGATATCTTATTTGTATATTTATACCCGATAATCTAAGTTTCTATGTAAGAAAAGGTATGGATATAAAAAAAAGACTGAAAAATAAGATTACTATTACGTCAGTTCTAAGACATTCAAAATTTTTACCTTCAGGGTTATGAATGAAAGTGTACAAGTCTTTTACTATTTGCTTCCACCCCTCTAATCATTGTACCTCTTGAATATATTGCATATATATATATATATATATAAATATATATATATATATATATATATATATATATATATATATATATATATATATATATATATATATATATATATATATATATATTTACATAAAAAAATCATTAATTATAAGGGTATTGTCTAGTGTATTAAACATTTGCAATATTTAAATAAATAATAATAAAAAGTTTCTTTCATAAACTAATGTGTAATTAACAATTTTATTTATACGTTTTAGTTAAATTCCAAGGTATAAAAATATCAGCTTTCCAGTTAATTGTTTTTGTGAATATAAAAAATAAATCTGTATAAGTAATTTTAAATTTTTTTTATTTTATCAACACAAGACTTTTGTTTTCTTTTGATTTCTCCACTTCTTATGCTTGAGGGTATAAAAAGAAAATACAATGAAGAAGAAAAAGACAAAAATTAAACTTAAAAGTAATTTTTGTGAAGACAATTTTTGTGGCAATTTTTTTTCCTGTTTTATTTCAAAGCAAGTTTCATTTTACATAGCTAATTTTATTACGAAACATTTCAATTTTAATATGAATAAATTATATACAATACAAGTCTTAAAACACGCTGTATTTACATATTGTTATATTCATAACATTCTAATTAGAAGCTTTTTAATTTTATTATATTCTCTCTTAAAAATAAAATTTTGTTATATATATATATATATACAAACAAATGCTAAATTACTCCTGGAAGCAAAAGTGGTATAAAATTTAGGATCACATTCCATTTTTTTTAAAGATTACTTTCCCCCTTTTTTTAAATTAGAACGTAATAAAATTGTTGTATCAAAATTGTTGTGTGTCAAATTTCAACTTTTATTCTATTAATTAGTGTGTGCCTGCTACTAGATATTTTTAAAGAACTAATGAGTCAACGATGTCATAGAAAACAAATACTTATCTGTATGAGTCACTAGTAAATCCACACTGCAATTACATCAGGTAGTGACGTCATGAACCTTAAGAAATTAGCAGGACGATTGGTACGCCTATAACTGAGTTAAAGTTCTTTGTCAATAATAATGAATAAATAAAATAATAAATAATAAATTTATTGCAAAAGCAATAGACAATGAGTGCAGTTAGGGTGACAAACTTTCTCTCTGAATCACATTTGTGTTTGTTTTTTGTTTTGTATTTTGTCACTTTAAAAATATATATATGTTGGCAACCATTGCCGAATTCGCTCATTGGCCGAAATAAGTGACCACGTCGCGGCGTGGCAATGCATTTTTGCCAAGATCCGAAATTCAGCACTTGTGCATCGTAATGTTGACCATAGACAAATTTTTTTGTCAAATTTAATAAGAAATCATTTTTATAAATTTATAAATATTTTAATTAACTGAAAACCATAATATAAAATGATGTGTTATAATAATAAAAAAATATATGATATTATTCATATACTTATACCGAATATCGTAACCTGCGTATTAAACATTTTGACCACGCTGCAGCGTGGCACTTATCAAAAACCACTCCACGAACTGGCTAAAATGTACTTGCCAAAAATTTGGCATTTGTTATAAACCACTCCGCAACGTGGTCAAAATTACGATGCATTTCGGATCTTGGCAAAAATGCATTGCCACGCTGCGACGTGGTCGCCTATTTCGGCCAATGAGCGAATTCGGCAATGGTTGCCAACATATATATAATAATAAAAACACAAAGTATTGCTAAAAACATGTAGGTGACATTTAAATAGTAGAAATCTTTGACATTGTATAGTAGAAACATATTACTAATCATGCAAAATTTTAATTCTACAGTATTTTGAAAGTAATATAGTCAACTATATAATTTATGTTTATATATAGCAGTAAATATGGTAAAAGTGATTCCTCCTGACTGGGACTCGAACCCAGATCTTTGGCTTCCCGGGCCACTGCTAACCATTACATTAGGGGTTCGGAATCCCTTTTAACATATTTACTGCTCTATATAAACATGATGTAACACGAAATTTTACCTTTCAATACTTCCCATGTAAAAACAGGCGCTAAATTACAAACTCACATATACATATTTTTTAATTTTAATAATTATTCCATTCATCTCGAAACTTAATAAAAATTGCAAAGTTGATCAAAAAATATAAATATTTATGTAATTATTATATATTTTTGCAAATTTGTATCCTGTGGGTTAGGCCACCGGTTGAACATTCAAACAAATACTCCTATACCAAATACATACAAATCTCGAAACTTACGAGTTTTTATACATATAAACTAAAGAGAATTTTGTCAATTTCATATTTTTTAAGTCATGAAGACTGTCTTTTTCATTTAAAATACCATTATTTTAATATCTTTGACATACATTAAAATACTCCATGAATAACTCTTTGTTTAAAATGAAGATTTTTTTTTCTATGTATATTTCAAGGCATTTATATTAACACAGAAATGAATTTTTTGAAACTTGTATTCTGGATTTGAATAAAATAATAAAAGTTTAATATTTCAATGTGCTTTTAGCCAAGGGCGTTTTGTCTTTTTTTTTCTCCCTAAAAGATATCCCTATATCTTACTTACACACTCACCCTATTATGTGACTACTTGTTAGAAATACCATTCTTACTAAACTTCTATATTTTATCTTATATAATAATTACTAAAAATTATTTATAATCCCTGACATTCAATAGTAAAATGTCAATTGGGATTGTAATGTGTAAAACTGAAAAGATTAACGACGTTGCAACTTTTTTATTATTTATTTATTTATTCGTTGTGAACTGTTGTTTTAGTGTGTTAATTTGTCATGAGAAGAGTTCAAAATTTGAATGCTCTCTAAAATTATTATTAATTTTTTTTAAATAGATTTTAAAGCCACAGACCACATAAAACAACATGTGCTTTTCAATGAATAAACACGAAATAGGATCTTCAAAACTTATGACAATTTTTACTAGAATGTTAATGTAGCCCAAAGAGAGAGTGTAAAAACACAGTAAAGTATGCAATTTCCGTGACTATTCATGTTTCTGACGTCAGAAACATGCAAAAATTAGCAAACAAAATTATGTACGGGTTGCATAAATCGAAATTTTGTGATCACTGCTACGTAACTACAGTTGGGTTTTGAGACAAACTAAAGCTATTTATGTAAGTCCCATCAAGTGTTTTGTGATATAAATGTTTTATGTTTTCTTCTGGTCTATTTCTTTATATGAAACGCTGCAATATTTAACATTAATATTTAGTTAAAATCTCAATTAAAATGAATTTTAAAACCATAATAATCATTTTTTTTATATCATACTTGCTTCTATGTGAAATTATTATAATACATAAATTTTTCATGTTATAGATTATTACATTACAGATTGCAAAATATTTAACAACTTTTGTTTTTGTAATGTTTACATTATAAAATTAAAATGCAAGTTATGTAACAGCTATATATATATATATATATATATATATACTTATATACATATATGCAGAGTAATGTTTTATGCATAAATTAATATGTAAATACGTACATTGAAGGAAATATTATAATTATATATTTCCCGTAACGTTATATGCAAGACTTATTTTAATATAATATTATACATAAAAGAAAACAAGACCGTATGAAGTTTTTTCTTGTAGAGGGAAAAAAAGAAGTCATTTTAAATAGAATTATTTTTTGTTATTTTAAAAAATAACTTCAGCACATTAATTTGTGTTTCATATTTTTATAACAACAACGTCGTAACACAAAGTGGCCAAAGATATTCTATATTATAATAATGATACCCTATTTTATTATTCTTTTATATAATAAAATTAAAATATCATAAGTTTCTAATTTTATGTAAATAAGTTACATTATATTATATTTTGTGGTTAATTTTTAGAATAAATTATTTATTTTTATCTCATGGCTGACTTATTAACGTTCATTATCTTTAATGTATTAATTTGTATACAACGCAACGGTAAATGTATAATAAGATATTTCCTACCCTTTTCTTTTTCTTAATATTTTTTTATGATAATTAAGTGTAATTTTGAGTAAATTTTTATCAGACTAATTATGCATTAACTTTAAGTAATGTTGGTAATGTTTACGTATTATGTTTCAACATATATATACAGTATATATATATATATATATATATTATTATATATATATATATATATATATATATATATATATATATATATATATATATATATATATATATATATATATATACATAAATTGGAATCTGGAAAAAAAAAAAAACAACATTAAATTGTAATCAAGCCATATCATTTTTTTAAACTTATTTTCTAATATATATAATTTTTAAATTAAAGTCTTCAATTAATGTAATAAAATTTTAAAAGTGACTATTCTACAAGCTCTAGTAACTTTTTAATAAAACTACATGCTATTAATATATGACGAGCAATTTTTATTACGCTGTTATATTTTTCTTCAAATAATATAAAAAAATTCTTTCAGAGATTTAAAAAGAAATTAAATAATTATATTAAGACATTATTATATATATATTTTTCTTTCTAAAATATAACCAAAAAATTACATTAAATGCGTAGAACACTTTGAATAAAAAACATGTCTAATATCATAACATACCTAAATATCAACGTTGATTTCAACGTTGATATCAACGGAGTCATTATTTTCTACTCACAATATGGCAGCGGATTTGTGACGTCATATCTTGCCTGTTTCCGTGAGTATGGACTAGAGAGCTGTGATTTCACAAACCCGCAGCTGCTTTTTTGTGAATGGGAAATAAATTAGAAATCAATGACTCCGGCCAAATCAACGTTAATATTCAGGTACGTTAAGGCGTTAGACATATTTTTTGTTCAAGGTGTTCTACACCTTTAAATGGTTTGTAAGACTATTTTTATGTCACACATACATGTACGGATAAATGCATATAACTAGAAGACCTGTATCGTACAATTTATTATTGTAATTACGTAAAAAGTGATTGCAAAATTCTTTGAAAAATATGTATAAAAAATCTAAATTACTATCAAGTCTATATAATTATATATAAAAATCTTCTTGAAGATGTCCCTAGTTCTTTTTTCCCCTTGTATTTCGTAAGGGGTGTTATGCAATGACACTCTAGGGGACTCCAACATAGAGCAGGTAGTTTTACCTTACTATTATACTACGTATAGACAAGCACAAGCTAAACACGCATCAAGTACTACACGTATATACCGTATACATAGTACACTCACTACACACAGTCACACACACATACATAAGCCACCGTCATAGCACATAAGCACAAGCAAGCAAGACGAACCAACGAACGAAAAGACAGAGTCGCTTATAAACAAAATTAGATTAGCCAACATCAACTTAAGTGAGAGAAGCGACAGAATATAAACTTGTACACGTAAAAGCAAATGGGGTTTTCTTATTGGATTATTATATTAATATCTTTCTTACGTATATATTCTACTGCACTGTAAGTATGTACATGTACATGTATGTATGTATATATATATATATATATATATATATATATATATATATATATATATATATATATATATATATATATATATACTTAAGTTGAAGCCATGTAGTAGAGGTTAATAAGGTTAAGTAATAAAATCTTACATATATGTGTATAAAATTACTCCATATACAGTATACCAACATTAACTCTTAATATTATATATATATACAGTTTGATCGTAAACAAATTTTCACACATACAGAGACCACAAGTAGAAACATTAAGTTTTGATGTGATTAAATATTAATATATAGTAATGGAAAAACATGTACAGTATAATATCAGGTAGAAATTGTGTATGTCTATATTTTATAATTATATATATATATATTATATATATATATATATATATATATATATATATATATATATATATATATATATATATATATATATATATATATATATATGTATATATAACTTTTTTGTATAATGACTTCGAAAAACGTTAATATATCATAATGGAATTGACAAAAATTTGACGAAATCTTCTAAACTGGAAGGGATTTGACATTCTTATATTTTATTTCTATGTTTAAACTTTTGAGTTTTTTTTTTAATTTTATTCTTGTGTGAGTTGAATTTCAAAAAAAAAATGTAGTGTAACACTGTAACAGTAAGAGAG
Organism: Ecdyonurus torrentis; assembly: GCA_949318235.1. Taxonomy (NCBI): domain Eukaryota; kingdom Metazoa; phylum Arthropoda; class Insecta; order Ephemeroptera; family Heptageniidae; genus Ecdyonurus; species Ecdyonurus torrentis. The sequence continues at coordinate 40,215,216 of OX439128.1, read as the reverse complement.
AGAGAGAGAGAGAGAGAGAGAGAGAGAGAGAGAGAGAGAGAGAGTAAAAAGAGATTATCTTTAGCCATGAAAAATAAAGCTTTATATCGTGAATGTACTTTGATGTCGTTCTCTAAATTGTACGGCTAAAATTTATTGTCATGTCAAAAACTTTGAAAATGCAACCTATAAAATGTAAGGTTCTCTTTTAATTTTAAATGATATCCCCTAAATGTAGCATTTTATATAGAAACCATAATACGTTGCCAAAAACTCTCCTGCAATTTGCAAGTTATTTCATCTTAAAATTTATATGTCAAAGTAAATAATGTTAAAAATAAAATATAGTATCGTTGAAAACGGATGCTGCTTTAATGGCAAATGCAATCTATAATATGGAGTAAAAAACAAACCTTCTGCTGCAAGAAATGTGAGAAACGAAAGCTGCGAGGCGGAACATTCAAGCCAAAGCCTTTGGGCGACACAAACAAACGAGTAAAAAAACAAAAGAAACGCGTGCTTTGATGCCGACTTATTATTACCGCTTAGCTTGCTTATGCTTTGCTGCTGCACCGCATGTTCAACACTCGTTTGTTTGTACTGTACTCGACGTCGTCACGTAAATTGAAGAGTAAACAAATGAAATCTGAAATTACAAAGTTTACATAACATAATGTATGTACAAAAAAAAAAAAAAAAAAAAAAAAAAAAGTACTTTGTTGTTATATTTTCTCTATACAACAAATAAAATGTTCATGTTTTATTTACTTATTTTATAATAACTTATATTATAATATGTATTTTTAATTATTTTTTTATATAAACTTCTAAATGTACGTGAAAGTAAAATAATTTTGTTTGAAAGTCTTTTGTAATTTCTCTCTCTCTCTCTCTCTCTCTCTCTCTCTCTCTCTCTCTCTCTTGACTTAATATTCAAATATTCAAATTATATTAACTAATACCAAAATCATTTTTAATATTACAGACGTTTTATTCTGATAACAACTGAAATGCATAGTATATAAATATAGCAAAATAAATGTAATAATGTAAATATAGCAGAAATATTATGCTATATTTCTGTTTATGTATTCATAAACTTTATTGTTTTAAATAGCAAGAAATTTGGTAAATTTCAAATTACAAAATATTACATAATTTGTAAGCCAAACATTAATAAAATAAATAGACAATAGAAATTTTATGAGACAAAATAGTAGATAAATAGATTTTTAATATATGATTCAGACTGTATAATATTAATTGTATGCCGATGCACTGAATAAACAACACACATGACAAATTTCATCCTTTCTCTGTAAGTTTACAACCAATATGTTTACCAGTTGTTTGCAGGAAAAAAAAAAAAAAAAAAAAAAAGTTTATTGCATCTCGTGGTTACAGGTTACATACATGACACATGCATTGGCAGTAAAAACAGTTTGTTAACTTCGTGCATTATTAATTCTCTGATTATGCAAAGAAAACTTTTACCACGTATTTTTATTTTTTTTTGTATGCCTTTTGCATGCTCATAGTTTACCACCGGTATAAAAAAGATGCAAACTAGTTTTCTATTATTATGAATATAAATAATTAAATTTAATTTAATCAAGGAAAATGTATTTCTATATACGTGTTTTTATTTAGTTTGATAATATAAATAGGTCATTTTCAATTGGTAATATTTATAATTATTATTATCAAATATGCTTTTCAATATTAATTATTGTCATATATTGCCCTTTATTAATATTTACATAAAATATATAACGTTTCAGATTGTAATATTTTATCATAATCACAATTTTTAGTAACCATTTTTAGGGACATACAAACGGAATTTTCTAGGAGCCTCTGTTACTTTTTAGGTTTACAATAGCTACAATTATCAGTAGCATAATATATAATTTTAAAAATGTTAGCTCTCTGAGCAGTTACATTATATGCATTGCATATGTCTAAAAAATTACGAAACTCAAGTGTAACTTAAAATATAAGTTTAAAGCATTAGCATTATGGTAAAAAAGAAAATGCAATTAAAATTTAACCAGGAATTACATTTTGACAAGTTTGATATAGAAAAAAAAATAGACAGAATTTTTTTTATCAATACGTTTCTATGCCAAATCCCGAGCCCGTGACGTAGGGATATGCGTGCTGGTGTGACGAGCGAGAGATCACGAGTTCGTTTTTCAGTGGGTATAATGTGACTTTTAAAGAGGTCGTAGTATGTACTGACAGTGAATGTGCTCTCGTGTTTTCCACACGTTATGTGCGTATGCCAGTGTATCACAGGTAAAACGGTAAGAGAGATATTTAGGCTTGGCAGGTCTATTCATGTCTCCGGACAGTTTTACCAGTGATGTTAGTGGCCCACGCCAAGTTAGAGGTTTCTTGAGACGATTCATAAATCCAACTTATCCCATTCATATCTATTAAAGTCATACACCACATGAAATAACATTATGTGCTTTTAAATGATTAATATAATATATGGGTTCTCCAAAACTGATGACAATTTTTATCAGGATGTAAATGTGGCCCCACAGGAGAGCGTGAAAAACTGTAAGGTACGCTATTTGCATGATTATTCCTGTTTCTGACTTCAGAAACAAGCAAAAATTAGTATAAAAATGTTGTGCGGGTTGCATAAGGCGAAATTTTCTGATCACTTCTATAGTTGCGTTTTGAGACAAACTAATGTTATTTATGTAAGTTCCACATCAAGTCTTTATGCTAATGCTTTTCTCTGGTATTCCTAATAAATCGCAAATTTTTGTGTTTATCTTGTTGTGTGGTTTATAGAACTTTTTTCTTTTCATTTTATTGCAAAAAATAGTAATAAACGTGCATTCTCTATAATAAAATGTTTATAAAACTTGCAACTAAAAATATTAAAGCAATATTTGTAATACTCTCTAAATAACCATCATCTTATACACTTACATAAAAAAAATCTTAAGTATAAAAATCTGCTAGCCTTATTTTTATTGCTTTTTTTTTTTTTTTTTTTCGCAAATATTTTTTTTTTTACTATTATATGGTACAGCTGTTACAAAGAGTCGTTTACATTACATTTTTATGTGTCTGAAAACATTACTGGTATAAAAATTAGTAAACAAAAGGCATCATAATATAAAAATAATGTAATAAAATTGAACATTACAAATTCTTTAATCTACAATCTTAAAATTTTTAAAATATATATAAGTATGATTTCTTTAATAGTATTGTAACCATCTGGTTAGAATTATGCTTGCTATAATAAAACTTAAAATAATATAACTATTTTTATTCAATAGCAGAATAGCTGTGTTACATTACATTTATAATAATATGTACAATTAGAGAGTATTACTGTGAAGCCATGTCTGCAAGAAGGAGCATTTGGAAAAAAAATTGTGATTCAATTATGATATATGTATTGCATTTTGTTTCATTAAATATATTATCAAATATTTTCTGAGTATAAACAGTTTGTGTTTTTTAAAACTTTCCTCAAAGTTGATTTTTAAAAGGTTTTATAGCATACAATAAAAAAAATGTTATTATTTTTTTATATGTTAAGATTTGGTAGACATATGATTGCTATTTGTTTGTAATCCAGTTGGCAGCTGCAACAAACAGCTTTCTTCACCCCTGATAGTCTAGTATAGAGATGCTGCATACAATGAGTAGATATGCCACGCAAAGTCAAATAACAAGATCAAGGAATGCAAAGCACGTGCTGTAACGTCAACTTCGGGGGCTGCTGCTTGTCGTCGGTGCAGTCTCTTTTTCTCTCTCAAAAAGAAAATAACAAGCAAGAAAACACGCACTACAATCAAATAAGATGGATTGCATCCAGGACGAAAAAAAAATCTCATTATTATTAACAACATTTTCAATTTCCAAATTTTTAATAAAAACAGAAATATCAAAGGTAAACCATAACATAATACATTATTTTTTTATGAGAGTTATAAATTACTAAAGTACAGTATAATATTTACAGCATATCGTCTATAAATTTAGTGTACATATTATGAGTTAGGTGAATTCATAATAACCTTTAGATTATTTGGAGTGTGCAGCACACATGATTGTGATTCTGTATATTTAATCATTAAAATAGTCGCGATAAATTTGTAATAATAATAATAATATGTATTTATTGAGCACGAAAATTTTACAGACAATATACAGTCAAAGTCACAAAACATTGAAGTATTGCTCAAAAGGATAATTAAAAAGGATTATGAAAAGGATAAAAAATTATTTATAAGGAAAAAAAAAAAAAAAAGAATGCTGAATTGAAATGATAAAATATATTTTCTCACATGTTTGTATACACTGTACTGTATAATGAGAGATGTTAAGGAAAATGTAGAATATATTAAAGACTATATTATAGACTTTATTATAGAGTAGGTATCTTTTTATGGATTAAAATGCAATTTATTTTATACTCCTTGTTATTATTATAGCTTGCTCGTTCTTTTTATAACATTAACACCGGGCTCCAGCTTGAGCCAAGGCAGAGATACGAGAGTTTCTCAGCACCAAATCATGGAGACTACTAGTTCAAATTACTGAGGTGCTCAACTTTGCCCACAATGTTAGCTGTATGAAGGAATGCAGTCATAATACGCATATGCTTCTCCTCGAGTCCCGCAGCAACTAGTCTTTAGTAATAACAAGGCCATTAGTAGAAACCAAAACAGAAACATTGTCGACACTTATTAACTTCTTTAAAGTCACAATTAACTCCTCTTTTTTTTTTTTTTTTCTTCAACCAAAAAAACTCTTGCGAGTCCCGCGAGAGTAACGAGGGAATATAAGATGAAGTACTTTTCCGCTACTCTGTAAGTAAAAAGTCTGTGCACCTTCTTAGGTAAGCTTTGCAGGTAGATCAAGGGGCACATATTTTTTACTCTTATAAAATCAGGCGTTTACTTTATCTCGTTACCCTCGCAGGGTTTGCTTTTCCCGCGGACTAGAAAAGTCAAAATAATGAATATTTTCTATTGAATTGTTTTGGAGAAGAAAAAAAAATGTTTATTTTTCGGGTTAAGTTTGATTTTAAGTTTAATGGAAACTGGATGATTTTTTTCTTTTCTTCTCAGCAACTGTGAATACATGATTGTCCAGGGGTATAGCAAATTCAATTATTATTATTATTTCTGTTTGGACATTTCTGTCAAACAGTTCCAAATCTCACCTTTTTGTCTCAATCTATGATTGATATTCTTATTATAATATTCTATCTATTTTATTTAGTATTACATATGACATATTTTGGATACAAGATTACTAGCACTGCAGACAAATATTCGTAAAAAAAAGTATCAAAATTAAATTTCACTTACGTGTTAGTACATAGACAAAAGAAAGTTAGTAAAATTGTAAGTTTATTTAAATTTTTAGTTTTATTTTCATGCTCTAGAAAATCAAATTAACTCTATAGCATCATTTTTTTTTTCTTTTACAGAAATGAATAATAAAACATTCTTTGTATATTTAAAAATAAAAGAAACGATAAAGTATAGTGACTTTTTTTACGCTTAAAAGTAACTTAAAACGAAGTCCAATCTATGTAAAGTGGAATTTTAATGATAGAAACTCAGATGAAATGTTAATTTAAGAGATTTAGTGTTAAGTAACGTGTTGTCCTCTTTTTCTTTTTCTTTGTTTGAAAAATGAGAACATAGAAGAAAAGCTTAAGTAATTTCCATACTAATGTGTTACTGCATTATTATAAATATTTTTTGTTAACTCCGTATTTCTGGAATTAATTAATATTAAATGAGCATTAACTTAATGAAAGAAAGAAAAAAGGCTTTTAGTTTTATACTTTTCAATAACAATTGAAATAGATAAAATTAATAAAATCAAGATTTTATCCTCATTTGTACGCTTTCAAGCTAAAGAATTTCAAATTTTATTTTCAAACTTTTATTATTCTTACACATTTTTTTCATTTTGCTCTTTATTGATAAATTATATAGCTTAAGTAAAAAAAAAAAAAGAGCTTATTTTTTATTGTTATTATTATTTTGAATTAGTTACAATCAGTATTCTGAGGAAAACTTTCTGCAAAATGTATTAAAAATGTATTTTTATTTGTGATATAATCTCATAAAATAAAATTTCTATAAAAAATCTTATCATTAAAAATACATAATTGTATAATATTATACTATAGTAGGATTTAAAAATAAAAAGTTATTGGTTTGATATAAATTTTCAAAAAAATATTATTTATTCAAATCACATTTCAGGATGAACGTAATAATGTAAATTATGCAAAGTTGTTCCGCATGAATTGCATTTTGAAACCAAAGAGATAAAAAAAAAATGAAAGAAAGAAAGAAAGAAAGAAAGAAAGAAAAGTATACACGACTAAAACGTCGTTACCACAGAAAGGCTATCTATTGCACATTCTTTCAACCATAAAATCGTGAAGAGAATAATAAAGAAAAAACATTTCAAAATCTCAAATATAAATATAACAATATAATAGTTCTCCAATTTCCCTTTAGACTTTACATAAGAAATATATATATATATATATATATATATATATATATATATATATATATATATATATATATATATATATATATATATATTATAATAAATGTGTATGGAATTTTTATGATCTTCAATATTTTTATATACATAGTTTAGTAAGTGTGTATATAATATTTTGTAAATGTATTTTGTTCTTGTTAAAAAAGAGTTAGGTTTTGCATATAAATGATGTTATAGAGGTGAGATTAAGTTAGGGACTTGAAGAATAATATACCACGTTTTTACAATCTATTGTGTGATCGGCTGTCACAATTTTATTTCCAACAATCATTTGTAAGAAGAATAAAGTTTATTTTAATATTATTTGGTATGTAAAATTCAACTTTAGTGATGTGACGTGCTGAATGTTGTGGATATGTAGCACCCAAGACACGCTCGTGCGATCTTGTCGTCTCTTCTAACGCAATCCGTCAGTTGAAAAAAAAATATAAGAGTAGACGGTAACACTTCTGGAGGGCGAACTCTACAACATGCAAGCCACAAATGAGTCTCTCTCTCTCTCTCTCTCTCTCTCTCTCTCTCTCTCTCTCTCTCTCTCTCTCTCTCTCTCTCTCTCTCTCTCTCTCTCTCTCTGTATCTCTCTGTCTCTCTCAAATAAACAGAATTTTGAAAAAAATTTCACTATAGCGACTTTTTTTTTTTTTTTTGTTCGTATCAGAAAATAAGTTAAATGTATTTCATTTCCCTCTTTCCCTTTTTTCATTTTATTATTTTTGTTTCTACTTTTTTGACTTCTGTTTTTGTTTTTCTTCATTTCATATAGTTGAAAATCCAATAAAAATATCCTGAAATATTTGATCATCCTGTTGCGTCAAATGTGAATACCAAACACATGTTTGCAACGTCAACAATTTTACATGTTTGTCGACTTTTGTTTTCTGCCTTCTTCTTATTTTTTTATTTTCTTTGCTATATTTCAAAGAGTTTTTTTATTGTCACAATATACTATTTTATAAAAAAAAGTATATAAAAATATGACTAGAAATTTATATGATGATAAGAAAAATAATAATTGATCACTTTTTATGAAAATCAAAAACTTGTTACATTAAAGTTTAAGTTGCTAATGTTGCAAAAAAAAAAAAAAAAAAAAAAAAAAAAAAAAAAAAAAAAGAGGTTTAAATATTTAGTAATTTAGGTATGAAGGTGTTTAACGTAGAAACGTATTAAAAATATGCAAGAATGTTAAATTTTAAGATACATGGAAAGAAGAGACTGAATAGTTAGCTGTTCTGTACTGTACACCACAGACCAAAGTACCACTTAAGAAATAAAAGCCCGCAGCTAGTTCACTATATTTTACATCACTGCAAAACAGAAACAGTCGACGTTGAACGACAAAATATAATGTTATAAACACGCATCATTATATTAAACAGCATAATTTGCTAATTTTCATTTTTCAATGCATAAAATGTTACTGTATGTTTTTATTACAGCAATATATAATATATTTAAATTATTTTCTATATAAGATTTATCAAGGCATCTAAAAATGCAGAATTGGCGAGAGAATAGAATTAATTTCAATTGAAAAACACACACAAGGGAGTTATTTTATTGATGGTCACCTGTGAATTAGCATCACCGTTGTCACACCAAAGTTTTCAATTACACAGAAGACCACGGAGATTCATCACCTCTGAAACCAAGATTACTTTGCTCTTTCTATTAACTCGGTTGTGCTTAAGTACACAAACTAATATAATATATACGTTCTCAATTATCTAGCACAAGAGTTCTGGCAAATAAAAATAAAAATTATAATCAAGGGACAAGAATAGAGTATAGTTATATCAGAATTATTTTTCTTTTACTGTAGTGTAGTGAATTCAATTTATTTTACTTGTAAAAAAAAAATAGTTCTTGTATTCTTTTAAAAGTTTTTTCCTTCTCTTTTTTGCATTATTTAAATTAAAACTTCCAAGATTTTAAATAAAATATTTTTTATCATTTTAAAATTAGTCATAGCGTTTTATTTAAATATTGATATACCAACTGTACACTCTAAAAATGGAATAGATAAGCTTGTACAAACACTCTCATATAAAACTTCACTCTATTGCCTTAGAGTAAAGGCAAAGAATACAATTTTCTATGGCAGAGTCTGAACACAGTTTGCAATGATATAAATAGTGTAAAATAACGAGTATGACGTCACTTTTAGCGTTAAAATTCTAACGATAAAAACTTTAGTGAAGTTGCAATTATTGGAACCGTATGCGGAAGACATATGTTTGCAAACGTCAACTTTAACGTTTACTTTATTGGGATTCTAACGTTTGTGACGTCATTTACATTTTTATCGTTAGCTTAATGATATCATAGCCGTTATTTCTATAATACATCGAACATTGCAAAACTGTGAACAAGGTAACGCTTTTTTTTAGTGTATAATATTAACACACGGTATAGTGCTTTTGATATAAGAGCCACAATCTTTTCAAAGTAAGAATAATCCGTTCCATTTTTTTATTATTATTATTTTTTGTGTGTGCATATTTTATATTATGGTTTTTAGCATTATGAAAGAAGAAAAAATTATTAAAAAAAAATCTCAATATGAACATTCTATGCAAAAATTACTTCTCTATTCTTTTATACTTTATAAAAATGACTAAAATGCAAAGAATTTGTTCATCAAGTCAGAGAAGCCAGTGCATGGTTTGAATTCGGCACGACTTGCTGCTTGCGGGTACAACAAAGAAAATGTAAAGCAGCAGCAGCTGATTATGCGGCTTGTTGTGACAGGTAGAAAAGTAGGACTCGCGAGCTTTAGTGTGGTAATAATACATGGCTTATACCTAAGTCCCGCGGGTATCTAAGCTCATTGTCTAGCTGTCCTAGCTTTTAATCTGAGTGCAAAAAATAACACTTTGCAAACTAATCCATCAGGACTTCTACATAATATATACTCTAGTTTGTGTTTTTCTTGTATGTAAAAATAACGATTCTTTTCTAAAACTTTGAATATTTCTTGTATAATGGGACTATAATGAGTACAGTAATGGATGGTAGACAGCTGAAAAGAAATGTCACACTGAGATAATAATAATAATAATAATGAGATTCATAAAACTTTATAATATAATATAACAATATTATATTATATCTTTACTCTATGACATACAAAAAGAATTTGACCAGTTTGAACTGTACCAGTAAATATTACTGTAATTTAGACCCATTTCCAGTATTTTTCTAGTCTTTGATGCAGCCAGATCACTTTTTAAAAAAATGGACAATCTTTGAAACACCGTATAATATAAGTTAACAATATACTGTATGACGTTTACTGTGTAACGTTGCCATGTTTGTGTCATTTTATTTTATTGCATATTTCCAATATTAGAAAAACATTGTACAATTTTTTTCTCTATCAAACCTCTAGGCGAGGTACAACTTATGCTAGTTATTTACATATTTACATTGCATTTATACTGAATTTACACTCCCGAGACTTCCGAAACCCTATCATAAGATTCGCGGGTTCTTCCATGGCGGGTCGGCCATGGCCTGGCAAATTCTTCCCGGCATTCGCCTTTACATACCGAGGAAACCATAGAAACCTCGGTCAGGAAGTCGGCAGAGGAATACTCTGAGATATCACTTCCACCTCCCGAATGCACTGTGTATTTCCGGTGGACAAAGCTTACTGATAAACTTTACTTCTGCCGGGAATCGAACACGTGACCCCTCGCGGACGAGTCAGACACGCATCCACTAGACCACACAAAATTAGTTTTTATTTTTTTATTTATTATTACGGCTTCTCATTCAGGTAATCATTTAAATTTATTATTTAGTATGCATTATGCTTGGAGCTAATTTATTATCAGTTCCATTTCACTTTAAATTTATTGTTTGTACATCAAAAGTAGACAGATAGAATAATTGTTACTGCATAGTATACAGGTTTTAACAGATATAAAACAAAATTAAAACTACTTTTGTACAATGTTTTTCTAAGATCGGAAAAAATACAATATAATAAAATGAAACATCCGTGGCAACTTTACAACTGTATAATTATCTTAAAATATTTAATGCCTTATTTTATTACAGTGTTAATTTTATTTACAAAAAGTATATCATAATAACAAATTCTGTTATCTGTCTATATTTAAATTTATTTATATGTTAGAATGCAATATTTTTTCCCTATCTAAAACACACATGATATATATATGTTTAAAAATAAGTAAGAAGATTTCACATAATATTTTGACAGAACAAAAAAAGGCAAAGCCTATGATGACAGAGTAGATTTTCTATTTCTTAAACTTGCCAAGTTTAAATAAAAAAAATTATTTAACAAAAAGATTTATAACTGCCTTATAAATCAGCCTAATTATATAAGAATTTGAATGAATAAAAAAAAAGTCAAAAAAATAAATTAAATGCTTTGTTTTTATCATAGAATAAAATTTCAAGTTAATTTGTCATTCCCATATTTTAATATGAATAAATTGTTATCTTTTTATTTTATATTGTTATTTATTATAAATTTATGTCAGATAATAATAAACTATTGTAGTTTAAAATGTTGTAGAGCTCATAATATATCATAATATAAAAACATTTTAATGTTAAATTTATTAAGCGAAGTGCGTGTTATATTTGATTATATAATAATGCTTCTCTCTCTCTCTCTCTCTCTCTCTCTCTCTCTCTCTCTCTCTCTCTCTCTCTCTCTCTCTCTCTCTCTCTCTCTCTCTCTCTCTCTCTCTCGTTTTATTATTTGGTCAGAAATTTATCAGCTTTTAAAATTTACTGCTAACTATTTAAGTTTTATCGTTAAACGGGAAATATTATGATGTATTAGAAAAAGTAAGATTGGATGCAAATAAGTCTTAAACCCATGTTTATGAACGATTGTTTCTGTTTCAATAATGTCTAAACACACACAAAAACAAAACAAAACAAAACAAAAAAAAAAAAAAAAAAAACAAAAAAAAAAAAAAAAAAAAAAAAAAAACGAAGTAAGACATTATACACGTAAGGAATAAACAATAATCTATGTTTGTTTTATATGTAAATAATATGAAGTGGAATGTTTAGTTTTATTTTTAATATAAATTTTAATCTCTGTACTAGACTTTCTTTAAATGTAAATAATATTAAAAGACAATTACAAAATATTAATTTAAAATTCTATTTTATTTAATATCAAAGATGAAATAATATTTTATTTGAAAAAGTCTGCATTTGACATACTATTTTTCTTATATAAAATATAGAATTTTTTTTACTTTAGAAAAATAAAGTTTGAAAATAATTAATTTTCATTTATATATTTTCAAAGTCCATTACAATAATATTAAATTGAAAAAGTTTGTAAAATAAAGCAAATCTTTTTAATATATATTATGTATAAATATATATAATCCATTATTATTATATAGTGACTTTTTTTAGTTGTTTTATCTTTGCTTAAATAATTATATATATATATATATATTTATTGATATACCTTATGGCTTTACTGTACGCAGTACACTACACTCATGATATAGTAGAATTATTTTTATTATTTTGCAAGTTCCCCTTTTTGTCTATTTAACTATTTTATTTTTATTTTTATGAATTACAGTGATTTTTAGAGGAATGTAACTGCGCCTGCAGGTTTTTTAGTTAGACTTTTTGCTCCACAAACTACTATTAGTGTGTTTAATAATATAATAATAGTATTTGCTTCTAGGCTCAGAGGATGCTCTGTTGAATAGAACTAAATTTTAAACAGTGGATTGCTGTACAAAAAGCCTATAACTACAAAACTAACAAATTTCTCCTGAAATTTTGATCTCTATAACAAGATTCATTCATTATAATAATAATTAATAATAATTAACGGCTTTTATCGGGCGAAATCAGGCGTACAACCTCTCAATTTAACCCAACTGTTTAACAGTACATTCAGTTACAATATTTGTTAGTAGCATTAACATATAACGTAAAAATTATTCTTTTAAAAAGATTTTTATTGACAATTTTTAATTGTGATTTGGTAATTTATTTACTGGAATTTTTAATTTAAGTTAAATTTCTTTTCACTTAAATTATTTAAATTGAGAATATATATACAACTTAATAGTTTAATTAGAAAAAAAAATTGGTTAGTAATTAAAAATAATTAATTGACAATTTATCTACATTAATACATATTAGTGGGAATTTATCATGACATACTGACATACATATATAAATACAAAGTTCAGTATCAGAAACGATTTCAGCATAATTTGTGCAATTATGTTAAGTGACTATGACGTATTACAGCATGAAAATAAGTTGCAAAAAATAATTATGTTAGTTAAACTTCAGCAACATTAATGCTACGCCATGATATAATTATTAATATAATATAATATATTTATATAATCATTAAACAATTCTTCCAATGTATAATCTAGTAACTTGAAGTGGAAAGGTTGGCATTCAATTTGTAAATCATAAAACACACTGAAGATATTTTCAGGCCCGCATCGTAAAACGTGCTTACGTACTTATTTTGGAATACGCTTAAGCAAAATAAACATAATGATTTTTTTAGAGAATGGTAGAGAACACTACATATTAACAATATACAGAAAAAATATTTAAAAAAAAAATCAACTGTTAGCTTTTTATTCATTCATTCATTCATAATTGAAATTGGATGAATTAAAGTAATAATGCATTTTCAATTTATTATTGTTATATGTATATAATATAAAATACTGTTAGAAGTGTATTAAATTCAAACCAATCTATATTAAAATTACAGTATATCAATAATGATTTGTGAATATATCGTATGATAAATTTTTCAATACAAAATTATTGAAAAAAACAAAACAATATATATATATATATATATATATATATATATATATATATATATATATATATATATATATATATATATATATATATATATATATATATATATACAGTATATAGATAGATATAACAACACATTTTTAATTTAAATAAATTAACAATTTGTTTTTATTATTATTATTTTTTTTTTTACTATCATGGGATTGCAAATATTTTAATAATCTATTTTATTATTCATAACCAATTGTGTGTTAAAACCAAATTCAGGTGTTAATGTTTTCATTTTTATATTACAAAATATTAATAATAATAATAATAATTATTGAATAATCAGCTTGGGATTTTATTAATAATTATTATAGCATATACATTACATATACGTGTAATTAAATGATGCGGATAAAGTAACATTGATTTTTATATTACATTTGCTGAGGTGAGGTGAGGTAGATTTAGGTGTAACTGGAACTAAAATACATATCTGTATACAAAATTTCATTCTAATTAAACACGTTTATATTAAATTGCGAATTTTACTGGAGGGTAATAATTGAGTAATTGGTAATTATATTGTTTGGATGGCAAACTTTATGCAAAATATGAGTATTTTGTACATAACCTTAAATAAGTAGATTTTTATTCAAATAAAACAACTTAAACATTACTATCCTTATCTTTATTATTTTCAAAAGAATACGAAAAAAAATTAGTGATATTATTTCCATTTTTGTAATGACAAAAAAATTACAATTTACTTGAAAGTAGAACAGATTGATTTAAAATAATGTATAAACCACAAAATTTTAAACTGATAAAATCTTTGTAATTAGACTATATTATGTTATATATATATATATATATATATATATATATATATATATATATATATATATATATATATATATATATATATATATATATATATATATATATATATATATATATATATATATATATATATATATATATATATATATATATATATATATATATATATATTATACTGTAAACTAATTTTACGGTATGTTTTTTACGACCTAAACTCATGCATTACTTATTTTTAAATGGTTTAAAATAAATACGAACGCAAATATTATGATAGCGTATAAAACCTAGTGGAAATTTACAATAAAAACTCAAAAAGTCAAATAAATACTATTAGTTCCATAACAAAAACAATCTTTTTAATAATAATAATAAAGTTGACAACACTGTAAAATAAAATTTAAATAAATTATTGTTATATTTTAGGTTGTATACTCTAAACAAATAAAAAAAATTTAAAAGTTTTTTTTCCTATAAACTAAAATGTAATGTGATATTATAATTATAACATACATAATCGTTCATGCAACCTCAAATTTTTATAATATATATTAAATATAAAGTATGTATATTATACATACTTGAATGTTGATGTATGCATGTTTAGAGGAAATAATTTCTATGTTTTTATGTAGTTAGTGACATGTGCAAGCAGGCTTGCCAACATGACAATGTTATATTACACTCATGATCGAGGTTTAGCACGCAATACTATTCCAGTCACACAGATTGCAATCCTATAATACTATGTTGTATGTTGCTCTTTTTGCTGCTCCTGTTTATATACATATACATATATATATATATATATATATATATATATATATATATATATATATATATATATATATATATATATATATATATATATATATATATATATATATATATATATATATATATATATATATATATATATATATATATATATATATATATATATATATATATATATATATATATATATATATATATATATATATATATATATAATATATACACACACACATATTCATACATGTTTGTTGTGTAATAATATGAAGAGCATAATATATATATATATATATTTATAAAACTAGTATGTAATTAGTGGTATGTATATTTTGATAATAAATTTATATTATTATTTAATGACAGCTACGTTCTGCCATATTATATAGTGCTATATTGTACTCTAGAGAATGTCATACATTAGAATTATATTGAATGATTGTTTTTTAATAACATACAGCTCAATATTGTTATTTAATACTGAGATTTCTTAAATTACTTGATTAGACAATAAATATGATCTATATTATCAAGTGAACGTAATTGTATAAAAAATTATGTTTAAAAAAACTCAAAACTATTTTTATGTTATAAAATCTTCCATTGCCATATTTTTAACTAAAAGTAAATTATATTTAATTGTATTGTAAAAGGAAACTAATTGCTGTTTTGGTTTATATGGGCTAATAAAATGATTTCCAGAGCAGTTTGTTTGTACCCATTGTGTGCAATTTTATTGCACCTGTCGATAATATTTTTTATTATAAAAATATAAGTCACACAGTATTACAATAGAAGAAGAAAAAAATACATACAAAGAAATATAAAGTGTAAAAATACTCGAGTGAAAATTTCTATAAATTCTATAGCTTTGTTCCTTTTTTTTTTTTTTTTTTTTTTTTTGCAATCTACCCATACATATATAGTAAATTTAAATCATATTCCATCGATTTTATAATATATTATACATCCTTTGAGCTAGAGGTATAAATTATTTAAAAAACTCTTTTCAGTATGATGTAGAACGGTGTACAATTTCAGACGGATTACTTTGAATTATAATTGCAACATTTTATCTTCTTCGTAGTATAGAATTCCATTACATTATCTATTTCTTATACATAGAAACTCATTGATAATTTACTTTAACTAATATTATATTATTTCAACAATAATAGTAACTTTATATAGTACATAATAATTAAAATAATGAACTGTTGTATCAGCAAGTAAGTTTCTATATAATAATGATTACATTAACTTAACAATAATAATTAAATATAAAAGGTTCAAAGTTAAATCTATTATAAAGTAAGATGCAATCAAATACAAGATAATTGTTATTAACCTATATGTTAAGTTTTGTTTCTATAACAAAAGGTTTTGTACTTTTAAGAGAAAATACAATGTATATAAGTTGATTAAGAGTGACATTAATTAGTTTGACAAAGAGTAACGGGGGCAATGAGGTAACGAAGTATATATATATATATACTCTACTGAATGAGAGGGAGGAGAGAGAGAGAGAGAGAGAGAGAGAGAGAGAGAGAGAGAGAGAGAGAGAGAGAGAGAGAGAGAGAGAGAGAGAGAGAGAGAGAGAGAGAGAGAGAGAGAGAGAGAGAGAGAGAGAGAGAGAGAGAGAGAGAGGCAGTAAATGAATGAGTGAGAGAGACGGTGTAAACTACATGTTCCAAGTACTTTGATAATTGCAATCTCATTCAAAGTATACAAATAGAAATCAATAAAATAGAAACTAATATTAAACAAAACTAACTGTAATTACTATATAGCAATGAAACTATTCATTTTGAAAACTATTAGTCATACATTAAATAAAATATTTATATATACATGGACAAAATGTATTAATTATTGCTCATTTTCAGTAACATTCATACATTACAATTTAATTTACACTATACAGCATAGTTATGCGTTATAACTATGCTACATTGCAAAATTATTATATTATAATACTCATTTATGCTCATTTATGCTGGAACTCATTTATGCTGTTGCAATTTAGCAAAAGTTATGCTATAATGCTTTAAATGCAAAATAAATTTTGTAATACATGGTATCCATATACAAAATAATAATAATAAAATAGAATTGTTTTATATATATATATATATATATATATATATATATATATATATATATATATATGATAAGCAACAAACTCAAGAAATTTAAGAAATTTATTATTATTTTTACTATTTTATCAATTATGTATAGAAATTATGAGAAAATCAGTTACCATTAATATCAGCCTACTATATGGTCTTAATTTTAAACGTTCATTTAAAAATAATAAAAGATTCGTGAAATTTCATATGTCTATACTTCAATGTCACAGCACAATTAGAATAATACTCAAAGATATATAAATATATTTATTATGCATTTAAAATCATAGGCAACAACCTTGCTAATCTAAAAAGAAACAAAAAGCTGCAGTAATTTATAATAAAAATTAATCGTTTTATGTAATTATTATTTTCAAACTGCATTAGTGTAAAATAATTTAATTTATTCATTATTATTCAATATCTAATTTATTACTTTGCAATTGTTTTGTTAGAAAAGAAAGATTTAATTATAATTTGGAATCAAGCGTTTATAGGTAGTACAGTATGTATAATATACTACAAATTACTTTTAATTCTATTAAAAGTTATTTTATCTGACATAGCTGTTTTTAAGGAGAATAGTATCAAAGCAGAATCTAAAATTGTATTGAAGTATTTCGAAATGAGATAAATTTAACACCTACGTAACGAATTAAAAGCCATGGCAAAATCTTTTTCACATTTTAGTAACATTTTATTTTCATTTAAAAGTTTTTTTTCCAACTCTTGCTATTTAAATGTTAAAGTAAAGTTAGAGAGCAATTGAAAAAATTTTAATTAACATCATTTACATAAATTCTTTTAATGCTTTAATTTATTTTAATTCCTGTACAATTATTAAAAAAAAAAGTCTGACCCTTTTTATATAATAAATAATGTTTTTTTTTCTACCATCATAGTTAAGTAAGCTACATAAAAGCTTTGCTTTTTTTTTTTTTTTTTTTTTTTTTTTTTTTTTTTTTTTTTTTTTATAATATATATTCTCCCCTTTCAAATTAATTTCCTTTGTTGCACAATAAATTTCATATTTTACTGCAGAGAGTTAGTTTTTATGATTTATGTTAAATATGCTGCGGTTCACCACTTTTATTTATTTTAATATATAATATAGTAGCCTTATAGTGGCTACAATTTTGATTTTAAATTTAAGTGGCTTGCTGAATGCATTTTATCCCCTTCCCCCAACAAATCATAATAATAACCATAATAGTAATTAATTAATCGAAAATATTTAATACAAATGTAGATTTGCGCACATTATTTTTATCGATGTATCATATTTAATTTATCATTCCTTACCAAATCGTAATTTTCAAATTATTTGCACATTTTTTAACACAGGTTTGTACAGTAGATTTAGACGTTTCCACGGTTTCTCTAGGCTGTCATGGTGAATGCCGGGCTGTGTACTTAGGCCGTGTACTTAGGCCGTGTACTTAGGCCGTGTACTTAGGCCGTGTACTTAGGCCGTGGCCGGCCCGTGTGTGCTTTTCCATTGATTGGAAAGTCCTTACCTGTCAATAAGACAATGTCTTGACTGGGATTGGGGTTGGTGTAGCACAATAACACAATATGGCAAGCAAAAAAAAAAAAAAAAAAAAAAAAAAAAAAGTTAATACAATGATTCTAGCAGAAACTTATTAAATTTTATAAAAAAAAAAGTCTGTACTTGGTATAAATTAATAATAAATGGTTTTTTATTAGAGGCCAAAAAAGGAACAAAGCCACTGACATGGTCCTCTGACTTTATTTAAACAATAGGCAATTAGTGTCAATATCACAAGTGTCAAAACATAATACATAAATTACATACAAAATATATACATATGAAACGTTCAATCATTTAGAGGATGAGGTAACATCTAATTTGCACAAGATGTTTAAATATTTTAGTTCATTTTTTATTTCTATGTATTGTATAATTATTTATTGTACTAGAATGAGATATGACTACACTGGTGCTTTTTGTACTGCATGTTACCATGAACTACTAACGGTCAATAAAAATGTCTAATTTCTAATTAATTTCAAACTAAAAAATACTAAATGTAATGTAGTTTTATTTATAATGTATTGCTTATTTAAATCCTTGTCTTTTATTACTTTGACGCATAATCTGATCTCTCATTGAAATGCAACTCTTATAAGCATAAGCATAAGTCAAGCAGGATTTACACCCATATATCAATTAATTAAAATATTAGGAGATTTCCGTTTTCAGGTAAATAATTTATTTTATTTTACTACTTTTTTATATTTTTAGTTTGATAAACACAGGTATAAGTAATTCAACAAAAAATATATTTATAAAAAGTGAGGAAATATTTTCTCAAGAGGTAATTAATAAACAAAAAACTAAGTTTTCTTTTAATTATTGATAGTTTAATTAAAACTTTTCTATAATTTGAAATATAATTAATATTTGAATCAAAAAAGTTTGTTTTTCTTTCATACATACATAATACATATATTTTACATTTAATATTAATTTTCCAATAATAAACAAACACTTAAATTTTATTCTATATTATAAGGGATTTTTTGTTCTTCAAAAATCAGTGTTTATGTTATTGCCAAAACTAAACTGTATTCATTTTAGTTCCCCAAACACAATGAAGTAAAATCCATATGTTACTTCTTATTATATTGCTTTTGAAAAATTACCAATGACAATTTTTACGACTACACAGAATGAAATTTAAATGAGGCTAAAAACATAATTTTTCATACAGATATTTCATAATGTCAAAATATTTTGTAGCTTTTCAAAAGTTAATAATATTTTTATGCATCATGATCATAAAATGAATACATATTAAAATAACACTCATAATATTTTTGCCTAAAATTTTTTCAAAACATTTCATTCTAATATTTTGTGTGTGTGTGTACAGTAAATATACTGTGACAAAATATAAATAAACTCACATTAAAATGTAAATCGTTTAAGTTTCTTTTGTTTATATTATAAACTCCAAATTGCAGCCATTAGGAGATTTTTTTTAAAGTCATTAAATGTTTTGTGTGCTCTATTTTTTTTTTTTTTTTTTTTAGAAAAATGAAATTTTTTAAACATAAAATATTACTTAAATTATAACTTTAAAGAATATGAATAGGAGGCTCATTAGTAATAAAAGAAAGACAGAAAAAAAAGAGGAAGAGAATATAAATATATATCTATAGAATAAATTTAGTGAAAGAAAAAGAAACATTATTTGTCGTATAAAATTGCAGCTGTTAATATAAATTCATTTTAAAGTCGCGTTTCTCTCACAGCGGGAAATTCCTAATCCTTCTCTACACACTCTCGGCTTAATATACTTAATGCCAAATTTATAATCTCTTTCTCTCTCTCATTTGTCAAAACTCTGAAGCCACATTTTGCTAACATTCCTTAAAATGACAAAAATTATGATATATATTTCCACAAGTAAAAACTAAATTCTAGAAACATAAAACATTAAGTACTTTACATACAGGTTTTGCTACATTCTTGAATTTTAAGCCAATGAAATAATAAAATAGTTTTACTTTTAGAAATAGACTTTCCTCGTATGTTTATATATGATGTCTGATATTATATTACATAAATAATTTTTTATTTATTTTCAACATACTGTACGGGATAAAAAGAACAAAATAATTGGGGGCTGTTTTTATTGTAATTTCTGTTTAATTATTTTGGGAATTGTTTTAATTATTAAGTTACCAAGCTTTGAGATTTGGTTAACAATAAACTAAACTAAATTAAAAATAATACATAATTCTAGAAATATACACTGTATATTGAACTGTTATCTGAATTTTTAACATATTTTCTGAGAAAGCAAATTCTTGTAATGTGATTAATTTCAATATTGCGTTTAAGTAAATTTACGTCGGTAATATCAAAACTAAATTTTCATATATGCTTGCTATATATACTTATAGGGTTGTGTAAACATACATTATATAGGCATATGTTTACAACTTTCCTCAGAAACAGGTGCGCATTCACGCATTAACTCGGTCAATTCACACGCATTTCGTGCCTCTATGCCCCTTGCATGACTGTAAAATTTTAAAAGAAAGAAAAAAAATAGTAGAGTAGTAGTTTCCAGTAAATGTTGTGCTGTAAAAAAAAAAAAAAAAAAAAAATCTCAGACCCTTTACTTTATTTCTTGGCTATAACTTCAAGGTATAAGCGACTGAACTGAACTTTTTTTTTGTTCCTTTTATAACGTCAGTTTTTTTTATCAGTTGCATCAACTTCAAAATTTGTTCTTGTTTATTTTATCATGAATGTTACTTAATAATAATAATAATAAAATACTGTTAATAATAATAAATTGTGAAATTAAGTATTTAGATAGATTATCAAAATACATTATAAACTTTTATGTTAGTTTAATATATCCACACATTTAGCTAAAAATTAAACAACACTTTATTATTATTATTATTTTTTTTTTTTTGCCTTTTATGAAGTAATTTGAAATTATAAGTATTTTACTTCAATTGTTAGTAGTATTTAAATTGTATTTTAAAATTATTTCTATATCCTATTTCGTATTAAATGTATTACCAAGTATGATCTGTCAATATATAAATTGGAATTGGAAATTAAAGAAAGCCAGTAAAAATAAAATACGCTTCGAGAATCAACATAACAATGATTATTACATAAATTCAAGAAAAAACTTCATTTGTTTCCTAACAGAAAAAGTAAATATATAAAATTAACCATCAATTTACTTTCAAAGAAGGTCTACAAATTGTCAACGTCTTAAAAGTATGTTTACTTCTTGAGTATATAAGCTCTTTCTGTAAAGTAAAGTGAATCTCAATAACAGTTATTGGCTGACCAACAAAATAAGACACGTTCATTGGTTTATATTTTTTTTTGAGCCGATAAAAGTGAGTCGCATATTGAGACTGGAACTTTTTGTGTGAAGTTTCTTTCATTCTTATCAAGTTTAAAGTTCTAAAAGAAGAAATAACAATGATGGACTATATGTATAAACGTAGTAAACAGGTAACGACGTCATAATAACAAAGAAACATTTTTTTGAACCTGGTTCAATATTTGTGTGTAGTTTATAATATGTAGAACGAGCTATAGTTCTTCCTAGAACAATTAGATTTTTTACTAAAAATAGTAAAACAACAACAAAAACAACAACAACTTTACAACTTAATTGATTATTTACATCTTTTTTTGCTAGTTCACAAATTTTAGAATTGAATATAACTTAAACTTTTTTTTAGAAATGTATGTTGTTTTTTAATAAAAATATTGTTTTTTAACGTTAATAATGGAGTTTGCTTATTAGTAATATCATGAGTCATGAGGCTATACAATTATAAAAAGATATTATAGCAAAAGTGAGTATCGTCCTTGTAAAAAAGATTGTTTTGGGAATTATTATAAAAATATATTCTGTGTTTGTAGGTTTTTCTTTCTCCCAATTAAGTTACCCATTCAAGTGTATCATTACTATAAAATATTAATGATGATAAATACAGAAAAACAAACAAACTCAAACATCAACGAATCAATACAATCATATAAAATAAAAACCTCTCATACCGCAGTTAAAAACTCATCAGTAACAGCCTAAACATAAAAACAAAAAGTTTTGTTCACTTTTTTTGTGTGTATAAAAAAAAACCTTTGACTTCACTAAAAGTTTATTTTTAATTGGCTGTAATGTTACTTTCAAAAACAGCAGCAAGATGAGTAGTTAATTAGCACAAAAAAAAAAGAAGAAGAAGTTTTACTTTTAAAGTTTGTTCTCCTAATTTTTTTTTTATTTAAAATTTTTTATCGTGACTTATATATTAAAATGAATTATTATCTTAAAGAAAAACTTTATGTATATAATTTAATGTCGTGTTGTAAGTAAAATAAAATATACTGGGTATAAGACTTTCTTTACACCCTCAAAAAAAAAATGTTAGCCATTTGAAGTACTATACAGAATACCCAGAGTAGTAGAAGGTATGGAAATAATTTAGTAGTGGTGTGAATAAGCAATAAGCAACGAGACTATATAAAAAAAAAAGTCTTGCCATCTTCCTTTGTTGTAAAGTTTGGGAAACTTTATAACGTGGCTAGACACTACTAGACACTGCAGTTAGGAAAAAAAAAAAAAAAAAAAAAAAAAAAAAAAAAAAAAAGGATTTACAAGTCAGACTGTTTTCATTAAAAAATCAAGATGCATAATTATATTATGAATACAGTTGCATGCTTATGTTCTTAAGAAAATATGTTTAATAATTTGTGTCTGAATAAACATTTTAAACATAAAATGCGTGTTTCGAGAATGCGCGCAACCTTTTTTTTTTATATATAAAATAGAAAATATGACATTTAAATACTGGTGTTCTATAAAACTTAAAATTGTGATATTTTCTAAGTTTTTATAGTTTTAATATTTTATTACTGAATACTGAATAGGCAAAAATCACAGTACAACACAGTAGGCTAAGTGGCATCACCTGAAAGCTAGATCAGCTTGTCCTCTATACGGGAGAGAGAGAGAGAGAGAGAGAGAGAGAGAGAGAGAGAGAGAGAGAGAAAGAAAGAGAGAGAGAGACAAAGAACACAAATAGCGATTATTGACTATTATTTACTTTTCAGTAATTTTAGAATTTCAATTGTAAATTGATTCTGAAAGAATGCTTTTACCTCTCCAACTAATCATTTCATTCCAAAAGCAACATTGTTATAAATCTTTTTACTTCTTAGCATAACGTGTAGAAAGCTAATAGTGCAAGCAGCGATAACCTCATGTTTTAGGCTGACGCAGAATACACCAATTTGGATAATTTAAGCTATAGGATTTTACCCAAACTGTGTATTTTGGGACAGCCTTAATCGTGAAATTATGCTTCCCTGTTAGGGTTCTCTAAAGACAAAGTTGCAGATAATTGTGCAAGGTTGTGACAATTCCATGTTTGTCATTTAAATTTATTGTCATTTAGACCGCCAGTGGCATTTTGTGAATGGAAAATAAATTAGAAATCAATGACTACGGCCAAATCAACGTTGATTTTCCAGTTTATTAGGATATTACACAACTTTTTTGTCCAAAGTGTTCTACGCCTTTAAATAAGAATAAGATTCAATATAGAAATCAATTTCGTTATAGAAATAGTAGAAAACTGACTTTTTATATTTCTTAAAAAAAAAAAAAAAAAAAAAAACTGACAAAATTAAATGAAATTTATCATGAGGTTGTAAAGCGTCTATTATTTGTAATTTTCCTGTCAAGTTAACGTGCCGCTTGTCAGTCAAATTTAAGTTCGCGTGAGACCACAACACATATTAATTGTAAAGTAATTATTACCTTCATATAAGACCCTAAAATACTGCATCTAAATAAATTCATATTTTTATAAATAATAATAATAAATCTCATAAATATGGATCTTTATCACATCACAGAATTGTATAAATTCAGTATATAATACTTACTTAGCATTTTGTCCTGGGGAAAAAAATCCTAGAAATAAAATAAACAATACACATTCATTATGCGATATATTGTCCAAGTATCAATAATACATATAAACATATTATTAAACTATACCCTTTTATACCTTTTACTATATGTGTAACACGAGAATACATTTATCAGATTTATCTAAAGACAACAATAACAAATTTTTTATTAATTTATTATTTAATTACTTGCAAAATACTTTATATTTATATAGAAAATTATTTTATTATAGGATTAAATATTTTTTATATATATGTTTTGTTAAAAGTTATGACCATGCAAATAGGAAAGACATGCATGCAGTATATATAAATAATTATCTTTATACAAAATCTAAGCACGCTAGTTTATTTATAAATCAATAATATACACATTCATATAAAAAATTTATATTTACTTATCATTATAACAAAAAAATAGATATACAACAAAATCAATAAATAAACAATTTATTTTTCAAACTTTCAATTATTTATCAATCACGATAGAAAGAGAGGGAGAAAAAAATATTAAAATTTTATTTGTTTCAACTCTATAAATTGAAGTAATTTCCTATTCATTTATAATGTAATAATTTTAATGAAGTACAATAAACATGCAATAACAATTTTGTTTAAAAATAAAATATTTCAAAAGAAATATATAATGTTTAATATAAAGTCATGTAAGTCTGATTTCTAAAAATAGTTTATTTTAAAATATTCTATATAAAAAAAAATTGTATTTCTTAATTCGCAATAAACACGTTATTATAGAGTTGATCGGAATATATTTAAAAAAAAAAAAGTATAATTTTTAGCTTTGTCTATTTTTAAAATTAAAACCGTAGTAATTGGTAGAATTTATTTTTCTACAACGAAGAACTAGCAAGAAGGGGGAAAATTTAATTGTATATTTGTCACTTTTCAAAGGTGTAATTAGAAGACTCTGATCTCTCAAATTCAAAAGTTGATCTCATTTGGAAACCAGTGGTACAGTTACCTAGGGAATGGACAATAATAAATGCCTAATAATGATACTAGCTCAATACAGCAACATTTATTCATAGCATCATAATTTATGCTTTATTATATAGCAATTATACCACATAAAACTGTATAAGATTATAAAACTCCCTAATGCAGCATAAGTTACGTAATTTGTTTTTTTTCCTTGTATGACATTAAAAATTGCAGAACCCGTGACCGTTACTTAAGGGAGAAAATAAATATTGAAATTAATATAGAGCCTTATGGGCTTAAAATTTTAATATGTTGAAAGTTTGCATGGTGCAATCCCTAAAAATGTTCACATATTTGGAGTTGTTTTATTTTTATCACTGAACACAACAATCAGATATAAGTATAAGTCAAATGCCTGCATTACCGCATTTTGATTCTTACTTATACAATATCACTCACTTATAAGGAGGCGATTTATTCTATATTACAGTCCACTAGGGATTTGTCCTTATAAAGATGTGTGTTAATAAACATATAAAAGAAATATATACCGCACAACTGGATAAACCCAACGTTAACAACGTATGATGTAATAGAAATCAATGAGATGAGGTGAATTGATGAGCCGTCATGAGATACCTCTGACTTGAAGTGGGCTACTGCCATTACCACCATTGCCAGGACGTACCAGAGACATAAATACAACTGTCAAGCCTAAACTCCTCTCCTACCGTTTAACTTGTGACACATTGGTATTAAGCATATTATACGCATCAACGTGTGGAAACACACGTGCTCATTTAATAGATACCACGGCCTCTGAAGATGCAGCATATATACCCACCCACCGAGTTACGCTGCGGCATAATTTAACTCTTAATGCTAATTCAAACAAATTAATAATAATAATAAAAAAAAAAATGTTAGCCCAAACAAAAGAAATTAAAAAGTTGCAAATTAAGCATATTTTATGTTAAGTTCATTAATTCTAGCACACTTTTGGCAAATATTTATTAAACTATGATAAGAGAGCAAAAATATTATTATCTTTGGCTAACATTATACAGTTACGCGGTCTAAGAGGCGCCTTCTCATTCCCTTGATAATCGCCATTATCATAAATATTCCCGAGCTAGTTAAATCCTCCGCTCCATGTTAATAATACGTACGCTCTTAATGAGCAAGCACAAAAGATTAGCCACGCGAGTTGGAAAGAAAAAAAAAATATGTATATACTCTTAAGTCAGGACAGAAGAAAAATATATTCATTATTTTTTCCCCTCTTTCTTTCTTTCTTTCTTTCCTTTTTTTTTTTTTTTTTTTTTTTTTTTTTTTTTTTTTGTCATTTTAGTCATTTTTTAAATAAAAAGAATGTAATGATTTGTTTACTTTTTAAGGAAGAAAAGATTTAAAGTTAAAAATAATTAGTCAGCGTCTTCTTATTCCATTATTTTTTTCATGTACTTAAATCAATACACTTAGTAAAATTTTAAAAAGCCATAAAAAAAAGTTGAATCTGTTGTAACTTTTAAGTAGGTTCATTTAAAAATATGTATAAATAATTTAACAAAAAGCATTATAAAGGAATTTTTTTTATATAAAATACTCATTTCTTTTCCTTGATAGAGTTTTACATGTCAGTGATAATATTTTTTTTTCTTTTTTTTTTTTCCAAATATTCAATTTTGAATTTCAATTTATAAAAAAATTAAATTGTTATTTTATTCCTTGAAAATGTGACAAGATTTTTTTTATAACGTTATATCTTGATATCATGCTGTGTGTATGACATTTTTTTTTTTCAAAAAAGAAACGATAGTGATGGAGAAAGGGAGAAAAAAAAAATCAAAATAAAATCCGAAGAAAATTCTTATACAGTAAAAATGTGATTTTTGTGCTTCACCCCCTATACTTGTATGGATATATATATATATATATATATATATATATATATATATATATATATATATATATATATATATATATATATATATATATATATATATATATATATATATTTGAGCTGTGAAATATTTAAGTTTTTCACTTTACTTTAGTGTCTGCGAGAGTAGAGTGGGCTGTCATTCTGTGACACTTGACGAAATGACACACTCTCTCGACGCTTTAGAAGCCATTAACTGAACGAACGAACACAACCAAATTTTCTTTCTCTCACTTTTTTTTTTAGTTCACAAGTAAATGACGAGTGAATGTAAGGCGAAGAGAGAAATTTTACAAAACATTAAACTTGAGATCTTGCTTATGTCATATACAGTATAATAAATTTTTTTTTTTTCTTTTCTTTTTCTTTTTTTCTGGTATCATGTTAAAGAAAATATGAAGTTATTATTAACATGCAAATGACATATGATGCAAATTCTCATACGTTGTTTTCTACTTCCTAAATTAGGTAATATATAAAAATAAATATAATATATGAAAATAAATATTTTATATTTACAATAATGTAATTTGAAAATTGCTGTTTCAGCACCAAGAAAATAAGAATTGAGCGAGAGAAACAACATAAAAGATAAACTGTTCAATATCTAATATTGTTTCTACTCTTTCTAAATTTAGAGCTTGTTTTTGTTGTAGATAATTTTTACGTGACCACGTTAATTTCATTTAAAGTTATTTGCAAACTCGGGTGAGAACTAACAAGTTTTTACTTTACTCGTATTAGCTGTGCATTAAATACACGGGAATATATCCTGTAGTGTCATTAGTATTTAGTAGACACATTTTTATCAATTAGGTTCTTATAATAATATATTTAGGTATTGTATAATCTGAAGACTATATACTGACTAAACAAATTAGTAGAAGTTATAGTAGTTTAAAACTGGATAACTAAATATCTTATGCATTTTGTCTCAAAACATTTATGTTCATACAGGATCACCGCACGATCAAGGTAATATATTTTACTGTTTAAATGCAGAACGTGCATTATTCATAAGAAAAACATTGCCAATTTAGTTTGTTTTTTTATGGTAAAATATATTACCAAAATCGTGTGCATATTAAACTCTAATGTTTAGAGTTTAGAGTGTGCCTAAAATGTTCTATAATTCGATTATATAGAGATTAGATCTGATACTTATAAATTATTTTTCTCTATAAGTGAATGTTAACTCACTGTCAGGGCATGGATACTATCTACTATATGAAATGGGTACAAAGCTAAAGTTTAGAAAGTATACCAATATAACACTGGTATACTCATTTTAATTGCATCAATGTCTTTTCAAACTAATATGTATTGTTTAATGAAATATACTCACTCATACTTTGGTGCACACTCAATGCATTTCGTAAGTACTCTCGATATATATTTGTGAGTTGGGAGTAATTTTTTTTTCTGTGACATAATAGATTTTTCATTTGATTTTTACACAGTATAAACTGAAGTCTGCTCTTGATAAAATAATTAATCTATATTGCATATCCCAGTTATTCTCAACATTACTATTATGTTTTAAGTATTGCCAGTGAATTCTGTATTTTTATTCATGTACTATTTAATAAAAAAAAAACTTCCAAAGCTATAAAAGTTCTGTGTCAAAAAATTGGAATAAATAAATAAAAGTTAATCTCTTTGAGAATTGCATTGCATTAAGATACTATAAGAGTTAATTAAAATTAACCCAACCCAACTTGTTTTCATTGATGCAATAGAATAGCTTTAATTTCATCCTTTGGGCCCACAGTCGATATCATGAATATACAAAAATATATATATATATAGTAAATTTATATCGTGATTTTTTCTAGAACGCAATCACATTTGATTACAAATCAAGTATATTTTTTATCAGTAGTTGTATATATCTCTCTCATTCATATCTAACAATAAAAATCCCTTGATATTTACTTCAACCTTAACTTTTAGCTCTCTCTCTCTCTCTCTCTCTCTCTCTCTCTCTCTCTCCTCTCTCTCTCTCTCTCTCTCTCTCTCTCTCTCTCTCTCTCTCTCTCTCTCTCTTGTTTCATGTTACGTAAGTTTGCAAGTATATAAAGAAAGCGATTCTCTAGACACACTATAACGTTCAACATCGCGCCTTTTTTTCTTTATAATATATTCCTCTTTTTTTTTCTTTTTTTTTTTGCCCAACTTTTGCCCTCTCTTTCTCTCGATCACCATATTCACCGTCACTCTGTCATTCTCTACTCGTTTATTTTTTTTAACACAAAATATTCCAAGCACGTGAATGGAGGCTTCATACGTTCTCTCCTCACTTCTAGGTTCGATACATTGCGACCAACAACATTTATATATTTTTTCTTCTTATATATATATATTTTATCTTTTCATCTTTCCCTCTAGGCTACAAATGTAGTAGTAGTATAGCTGTGCAATATGCTTGCTTATGACTATCCTTGCAGTACCTCTAAATCATACATACATGTTATACCGTATAGAGCTACAGATGGATTATTCAAAGCATCACTAGCATATAAATAATAATATATTTTCTAACTTGTGTTCACAGATTTAAGATTATATCTTTTACATAAAAAAAAGAGAAATTTAGAATAATTTATTAAGTTTACTAAACCTTATATACACAACGGGAAGAAAAAAGTTTGTTTCATATTAAAATGCATGACTGGTTATAGCAAATAAAAATGATGGAAAATAACAAGGCAGTAAAAATAAAATGAGATGAAGTATTTGACTTTTTTTATGTATCAATATTATTTATTTATAAATTTGAACTTTTTGTATATTTTATTATATATATATATATATATATATATATATATATATATATATATATATGATTTAAGTAACCGTAAAAATGATATTATATTTAATGAAAATTTTTATAATTTAGATTTCTATAAATGTTTATGCCATTAAGATATAGAATTGTATTTTTATTCAAATACATAATAAAAT
Organism: Ecdyonurus torrentis; assembly: GCA_949318235.1. Lineage (NCBI taxonomy): Eukaryota > Metazoa > Arthropoda > Insecta > Ephemeroptera > Heptageniidae > Ecdyonurus > Ecdyonurus torrentis. Next base: position 40,184,777 of record OX439128.1, on the reverse strand, counting down.
GATAAATTGGCAACGCCCATTCATGACTGGATTTGTTTTAAAACACCGGTAAATTGATGAGTAGGAAGCACGTAATATGTTTAATATATGTCAAAGTATATTATAATTTAAAGTATAATTGTATCAAAACATTACTAAAGCTTATAATAAAAATTGGAGATTTCAAATCCAACATGTCATGTTAAATTATACGCATAAGAATTGGTATTAAGTATTTCAACACGCTAATGTTTTTGTTCATTAATGATAATAAAAGTCAGCGTGTTATAAATTTGCATGGACACTTAAAGGAACTATATATATATAAAAAAAAGAGGATGAGGGAAAAGTACTAATGAGAAATGAAAGGTCGTTGAGGTTTTTATCTCGATATTTGTGTTTCCTTTTCCTATCATCCCATGCACTTATCTTATACCTTCATAACCACATCTCCTCTCTCATCATTATTACTTTTATATGATAATATATAATTTAAAAAATTATGTTATATAAATGCAAAGTAATAATATTAAACTTAAAATAATTATAAAGATCAATATTTTTACTTAACATGTAATAATTGAACATTATTTTTAAAAGACAAGAATATACATTATGTAATTTATGCTGCATTTATGCTACCACAGCATAAATATTGCTTAACTAGAGAAGCAAAAATAATTATACTGCAGAATATAATACTCATGCTATATATACACTAGAAATCACGTAAGGATATGGGCGATTTATCGATTCCCCCTGGGCAGCCAATAGACGCTCAAGCTGTCAAGGTGGGGTAATGTTAACTAAATGGAGAGTTTTTAGGCGCTCTCTTATTGGTCGCATTCTTACGTGGCGCAGACTATGAACGTCAAGTTAGCCCCCCCACCCCCGAACTTTTAATTGAAAATTTGTGTGTCGTTTGTGCTACGTTTGTGCTGGTTTGTGCCGTAAAAAGTTTCGTTTGTGCTACTAATTAGCGGGAGTTAATTAGAATCTTAATTTGGGGGGCTAACTTGACGCCAACCCCCCCTCCATTAAAATTTCAATTTTTTTTCACGTCAATCGTTTGTGCTACGTTTGTGCTGGTTTGTGCCGCAAAAATTTTCGTTTGTGCTACTTTAATTACAGAGTTAATTAAAATTTAATGAGGGGGGGCTAACTTGACGCCAACCCCCCCTCTAACAAAATTTGAAATTTTTTTCACGCCAATCGTTTGTGCTTCGTTTGTGCTGGTTTGTGCCGAAGAGTTTGACGTTTGTGCTGGTTTCGTTCCTGAGATAATTAGCAATTAATTAGGGGGGCCAACTTGACGCCAGCCCCCCCACTCACAAAACTGAAAAAATTTTGGTGGGAATCGTTTGTGCTACGTTTGTGCTGGTTTGTGCCGTAAAGATTGACGTTTGTGCTGGAATATTAATTAAGATATTCACTAATTAACTTTAGAGCCAATCACAATTGCGCATTTCAAGTAGCGCGAAAGATTTGAATTGAATATTTAAATGCAAATACGTATAACTAGAGTGCGCTTTCTCTTTTCCTTTTTGCACCCAAGTGAATAAAGGAAACGATATATATACGTAAAAAGGTGGGGTAATTTAGTCCATGGGGCATAATGGGACACTAATTGAATGAAAGTTTGAATTTCGAAAATTTCCACGCTTAAAGCCATAGACCGCATAAAACAACATGTGCTTGTAAATGAATAAACACGAAATGGGATCTTCACAACTGATGACAATTTTTACCAGAATGTTAATGTAACCCCACGAGAGAGCGTGAAAAAACTGTAAAGTATGCAATTTGCGTGAAAATTCATGTTTATGACGTCAGAAACATGCAAAAATTAGTACAAAAATGTTATGCGGGTTGCATAAATCGAATTTTCTAATCTCTGCTACGGGGCTACTGTTGGGCTTTGAGACAAACTAATTTTATTTATGTAAATCCCATCAAGTGTTTTGTGATATAAATGCTTATATTTTTCTCCGGTCTATTCCTTTAATATAAGATGTATAAAATAAATATTATTGTTGTTACTTTTTTTATAATATTTCATTTCCATGTTTTTATTTTAATTTAAGTTTTAAGCGATGAAGCATGCTCAATATGAGCTTTAAAAAATTGTTTGAGCTTCATGCTTAAATATAATTTCCTCGTACAGAAACATTAAACTGAGTAAATTTTACTGAATGCAAATGTCATTTTTATTTATTGTATTACTGATGCTAAAATATTTAAACAGTATTTAATAGGTAAAATATTCACACACACACACATACACACACACACACACACACACACACACACACACACACACACACACACACACAAAAAGAAGCCCTGAACTTGTAACACACGTTATTATTAATTTATTATCAAGCAATATAACCTGGTATGTTGCATTAAAAAATTGTGCAGAAAAAGAGCTATCACAATATTTATTTATTTTTCGTCGTATATATACATAGCAAAATACTATAGTCATACTCATAATGTAAATGTATGCTATGTTGATTTTTAGAGCCAGATATTCCTTCGTTGACATTAACAGTGTTGTAAATATATACAATAAATATTCGTCTTTATTCAATAATACTTCAACAACAAAAAAAAAAAAAAAAAAGTATTTTCCACTCTTACACCTAAGAAGCCATAATATACGATTTCAATTAAAAATAAAAATCTATATTATTGATGATAATATAAAATGGAAAAGATTAAGAATAAATTGCACATTGTAACAAAGAGTATAGGCAATTCATACGTTTTCAAAAATATTTAAGGAAATTGTAACGAATGTATTAACTTAAGGTAACACCAACCACTATTAACTCAATATAATTATATTTTACTAAATAATAAAATTACTGGCGTAGAACACATTGAAAAAAAGGAGTCTAATATCCTAACAAACCAAAATATCAACGTTGATTTAGCCGGAGTCATTGATTTTCAATTTATATTCCATTCACGAAATGGCAGATGCGGTTTTATGACGTCACAGCTCGCTTGTTCTCGCACGCGTAGACCAGTGAGCTGTGACGTCATAAAACCGCATATCTGCCATTTCGTGAATGAAAAATAAATCAGAAATCAATTACTCCGACCAAATCAACGTTGATGGAATTTTAGAATATTAGACAGGTTTCATATCAAATTTCAAAAAAAAAAAAAAAAATGCTATATTTTATACTATTTACTAATGGAAATTAAAAAACAACTCTTTTCAAAGAACAACGAGGAAAAAAATAATGGCGCGAGGGGGGGGGGGGGTAATATATTTTGTGTTCTAAAAGATAACATTGCCTTGATTCAATTTAAACTCAAATTTTTAATCTTTGAGTTCATAAAGTATTTGTAATTAATTTTTGAGAATCAATAAACGATGACACGGGCGGTAAGTTACATGCATTTAAGCATCGAAAAAAGTATCCACCCGTGACGTTATTTTGCGACTTAAAAAAAAAATATATATACAAATTACTAAGCTAAAAAATTAAAAATTTGCATATTTCGATTCAGGACAATGTCCTGTTTTAGAATGAATTATAATTACCCCATTGAAATTTTTAGTCTTTCTCATTTAAATGTGTTGCATATACAAAATGTTGATATTTTTTAGAAAATAGTAAATTCATTATGCAACAAATTAAAATGTAGGTATGGCACTGAATTTAACTTTGCTTATAGGTCAAAACCGCCTTTCTTTTCAATGAGATCGTCTAGGGGTGTCAAACTCATTTTGTATGCCGGGCCAAATCGGACCTTAGAAATCATATGCGGGCCGCAGACTTTCAGTGAGGGGTGGACAGGGCCCCGCCGGAGTAATTTTTTTTTTCAAAAAGGGAGCGTGGCTATTGATTTTTATGCAAATAATATAAGTTTAATTGAAAATATTAACATTGTTAATTTTAAAATCATGAAAAAGTGGGACCAAATCTGTAATTATACATTTTTTTTTAATTATTATTTTTTATTTAATTTAATTTTTTTTTAATCGGAGGTTCCGCGGGCCGCACAAAATGACCTCGCGGGCCGCGTGTTTGACACCCCTGCGATAGAACAAGATTATTATTATAATAATATTTATTTTTAAAATCGTAAAATATTAATAATTTAAAGTGGCTTTTTAGTACCAGACCCTATTGAAACGAAAAAGTGTCTCATTATACACTCTTCTGGCTATAGAAAAAAAAAAAGTATATACTTACATTATAAATTTGTGCACGGTCAAAAGCATAGCTCTTTTTCAGCACAATTTTTCAATGCAACATAAATAACATAATCTATATCAGGTTAAATTGCTTGATAATAATAAGGTGTGTTACAAGGCACAATTTTTGTTAACTTTTTTATTTTTTTTATTATTATTTTTTTTTTTTACCTTGGCTGCAATTTTAAGTCGCGGAACACTTTGAACAAAAAACCTGTCTAATATTCTAAAATTGCATCAGCGTTGATTTGGACGGAGTAATTGATTTCTGATTTATTTTTCATTCACGAAATGGCAGATATGCGGTTTTATGACGTCACAGCTCACTGGTCTACGCGTGCGAGAACAAACGAGCTGTGACGTCATAAAACCGCATCTGCCATTTCGTGAATGGAATATAAATTGAAAATCAATGACTCCGGCTAAATCAACGTTGATATTTTGGTTTGTTAGGATATTAGACTCCTTTTTTTCAATGTGTTCTACGCCAGTAATTTTATTATTTAGTAAAATATAATTATATTGAGTTAATAGTGGTTGGTGTTACCTTAAGTTAATACATTCGTTACAATTTCCTTAAATATTTTTGAAAACGTATGAATTGCCTATACTCTTTGATACAATGTGCAATTTATTCTTAATCTTTTCCATTTTATATTATCATCAATAATATAGATTTTTATTTTTAATTGAAATCGTATATTATGGCTTCTTAGGTGTAAGAGTGGAAAATACTTTTTTTTTTTTTTTTTTTTGTTGTTGAAGTATTATTGAATAAAGACGAATATGTATTGTATATATTTACAACACTGTTAATGTCAACGAAGGAATATCTGGCTCTAAAAATCAACATAGCATACATTTACATTATGAGTATGACTATAGTATTTTGCTATGTATATATACGACGAAAAATAAATAAATATTGTGATAGCTCTTTTTCTGCACAATTTTTTAATGCTACATACCAGGTTATATTGCTTGATAATAAATTAATAATAACGTGTGTTACAAGTTCAGGGCTTCTTTTTTTTTTTTTGTGTGTGTGTGTGTGTGTGTATGTGTGTGTGAATATTTTACCTATTAAATACTGTTTAAATATTTTAGCATCAGTAATACAATAAATAAAAATGACATTTGCATTCAGTAAAATTTACTCAGTTTAATGTTTCTGTACGAGGAAATTATATTTAAGCATGAAGCTCAAACAATTTTTTAAAGCTCATATTGAGCATGCTTCATCGCTTAAAACTTAAATTAAAATAAAAACATGGAAATGAAATATTATAAAAAAAGTAACAACAATAATATTTATTTTATACATCTTATATTAAGCATGGAAATTTTCGAAATTCAAACTTTCATTCAATTAGTGTCCCATTATGCCCCATGGACTAAATTACCCCACCTTCCCTTTACGTATATATATCGTTTCCTTTATTCACTTGGGTGCAAAAAGGAAAAGAGAAAGCGCACTCTAGTTATACGTATTTGCATTTAAATATTCAATTCAAATCTTTCGCGCTACTTGAAATGCGCAATTGTGATTGGCTCTAAAGTTAATTAGTGAATATCTTAATTAATATTCCAGCACAAACGTCAATCTTTACGGCACAAACCAGCACAAACGTAGCACAAACGATTCCCACCAAAATTTTTTCAGTTTTGTGAGTGGGGGGGCTGGCGTCAAGTTGGCCCCCCTAATTAATTGCTAATTATCTCAGGAACGAAACCAGCACAAACGTCAAACTCTTCGGCACAAACCAGCACAAACGAAGCACAAACGATTGGCGTGAAAAAAATTTCAAATTTTGTTAGAGGGGGGGTTGGCGTCAAGTTAGCCCCCCCTCATTAAATTTTAATTAACTCTGTAATTAAAGTAGCACAAACGAAAATTTTTGCGGCACAAACCAGCACAAACGTAGCACAAACGATTGACGTGAAAAAAAATTGAAATTTTAATGGAGGGGGGGTTGGCGTCAAGTTAGCCCCCCAAATTAAGATTCTAATTAACTCCCGCTAATTAGTAGCACAAACGAAACTTTTTACGGCACAAACCAGCACAAACGTAGCACAAACGACACACAAATTTTCAATTAAAAGTTCGGGGGTGGGGGGGCTAACTTGACGTTCATGCGCAGACTGTATATATATATATATATATATATATATATATATATATATATATATATATATATATATATATATATCATTGACACACACACATCTTGTAAAAAAATAAAAATTATCTGCATATTATTACAAATAATATTAGTTTTATAAAAAATATAAAAGTAAAATAATGTAAATATGATATAATATTAAAGATAAATCACTACCTACTGTACTGTACTGTATATTATGATTTATTTTTTTATTTTTAATTTGCTAGTCTTTAGATTATACCACTACATTATACTGATTATATATACACAAAATCGGTGCAGGATTTTTTTTCTGTCATTAGTTTGATGCAGCAGATGGATAAATAATGCATTTTACTTCTATAGAAGCCTTTGATTGGATATTAAAGCTTATACTTTGTTGACAAAAACTTTGTTGACAAACTTTCCTGAGAGTCTTTGTCAATATATGATGTACCGGTACTATGTGTAATGAATGTATGTATGTATTTTATAAGATATATAATATATGATCCTAATCTTTTCATCTTTGCCTTTACACAACACCACAAACCAAGATGCCATTTTTTTTAGTGTTGTCTAGCTTATATTATGCACTCTTCTTCTTTTTTTCTGACCTACTTCAAAGTTATTGCAAATATTTATACATACACAACATTTTTAATATCATCTAAACTTTATAAAGAGAATTTTAAATTTTTTAATTTAAATTTCAAAACAATAATTTTTTGTTCTTTTTTCAAATATGCATTATAGATTATTTTTCAACATCTTAATATTAAAAAAAATAATAATAAAAAAAAAAAAATAATAAAAAATTCAGAGAAATATATAATAGTAATATAGTAAAATCTAATTTACTATTACTTACTGCAGGTTTTTTTCGCTGGACGCGTATCTCTTTCTCATTTTACAGGCAATAATGCTATAAACTCAATAAATTTCCATATTAGACAATAGACTAGAAGAAAGGTATTCGTAGTTGATAGGGATGTTATCGTTTGTTTAATACGCAGTCACGTAAGCAAGGGTAGTGCGTAACATTTTGCGTATTGTGTCGCTACGTTACGGTGTGTTCATTTTTCTATACTACATGCAGAGCTGTAGTCAAATTCAAACTGAATTTTAACGTACTAGTAAAAATATGTATGTCGTACATTTTATATTTATCGAAACCACAACGTTAAAAGTAATAAAAATAATAAAGAGGATAAAGTTAGGTGCTTCTAATGTGAATGACATGAAAAGATCTGTAAGTAAGGGTATAGAGGTTAATGTGGACTTATTTCTGTAAGGATTCTCTTTGAAGCAGTATATTGATTGAAAAAATATATATTTTTTTTAGTTTCATATTTTTCTTTCTAATGTAAGCTTATTGTTATATAGAAGAACTAAGGTTTTGAATTTTTAACTTTAAAAAAGTTTTAATGAGATGCAAGTATTCTTTTTTGGGAAATTTTAACTACATACTGTATAGTTTAAAAAAAAATGTATGGATTATAAACAAAATTAAATTCTGAAGCTTTTTTTCTAAATGGTCCATGTACTAATTTTATGCTTAGAATAGTCCACAGCAGATAAATTATTATTATTTTTTCTTTTTAAAAACAAACAAAAAAAAGTTTTCACTGTAAATTTATTAGCTACAAAAATTATAATATTATTTTAAGTTACAAAAATATATTCATAATTTAGAAAGATAATATACGATGTTACTATGAAATATTGTAACTTTTGTACATGAATATAGTATTATTTTTTTTTCTTTCTTTGTCATCTTTTCTTGTGTATATTATGTTGGTGAAATGCATGAGCAACGGACTGTAACGTCCTTTACGTACTTTATAGCTCTCTGAAAAAACATTTTGGCAACGTAAGCAAAACATGCATTATTTTCAACATACTACTTTTTTTCTTTCTTGTTAAATCATTTACATATGAAAATATTACATTACATATCAAACAATATAAAATTTATTTTATATTGTACTCCTGGGGATATTAAAGGCGTAGAACACCTTGAACAAAAAAGTTGCGTAATATCCTAACAAACCTGAAAATCAACGTTGATTTGGCCGGAGCCATTGATTTCTAATTTATTTTCCATTCACAAAATGCCGCTGCCGGTCACTGACGTCACAGCTCGCCCAGTTTACTTGCGCGTGGACCAGGCAAGTTGTGACGTCAGTGACCGGCAGCGGCATTTTGTGAATGGAAAATAAATTAGAAATCAATGACTCCGGCTAAATCAACGTTAATTTTCAGGTTTGTTAGGATATTACGCATCTTTTTTGTTCAAGGTGTTCTACGCCTTTAAGTTTACAAATATATAAAAATAATAATAAAAATAACCGATTATACCTTCTTCGTACCACATTTTCTTTATCTTCATACTATATAAAAATAGTTGCGCTTCTTTGCTCGTATTATTATTAAAAGTATTACATCGTTATAATAAAACTGAAAAATAAAAGAAGTAAATTTACTAAATACATAAGAACTAATTTTCTAAGTATAAGTATATAATTTACAACTGTATGGATTTAGAAAATTTAAAAAGTATATAGTTTATGTTGTGTTATCTTATATATATTTTTTTTTACTGTATACCACAACACAACACTATATTATACTGTAGTAAGTAAGTAAAGTAAAGTATAACTTTAATATAATGGTCAAGTAAAAGTCATTGTTGAAAATTGTTAAATTATGATCTAAACTTTTAGTGTTATAAATATACTACTAAGATTTTATCATTGTTGATCTTTTTATTATTAACTGACTTTAAAAAAGTTCAAGTCATATACCTATATCAGTTTCCTTTTTCCTGTGTCTATATATAACTTCAGTAATAATTCTTAATGATGTTAAATTACTTTATAGTAATTTCTAATATAGTGTTTCTTGAAAATTTACTTATAAGTGTACATTAGATATCCGTTTTATTTATATTATCAAGATCTAAGTCAATATATAAATAGAATTATTTAATTTGTTGCTTTATCATTAGACAATTTCCTTAACCGATTGTTGTAAAATAAATAATAATATTAATGAAAATGTCCCCTACATTTAATTAAATATAAGGAAGGTGACCAGTTATACGATCAATATAATCATATAAGAAGAGACGAGTTTTTCTTACATATAAGCATGCATTTCCTTACTTTTTTTTTACAGTAATTTAATGTTACTTTATCTTTGTTCTGAAAAGTCAACGATTTCTCAACTTCTCATAATGTGGTGATAGTAAAGCTTATTTTTTCCGCATCTTAATTTTAAAAGCACTGTGATTGGTTGCAACAACTTCTGGTTAGTTTTTGATCGCCTAATTTGTAGACTGTTTACAGACTTCATTGAACTTTCAACTTTCTTTTTTTATTTGTTGAGGTTTTTAAATTTTGCACTGGAAACTAAATTTTTATTACGTATAATTTTAGCAGAAATTGCTCTTGTTCTTAATTCACAGATACTTTTTTATATTTATATACACGGACAAAAATAAATACGTAATAATTAAGCTGGCTTATTTTCAACGCAATTTTGTTTAATACAGCATAATCTATGCTATGTTATATTATACACAAGCATAATTATGTTGTTACAGTTTAGTAACAATTATGCTATAATGACATAAATGCAGCATAAATTACGTAATTCATCTTTTCCGTGTGCATTTATGTAGTATAAATATATATTTCTATAATAATAATAAAATGATTTTTATTAAGAGGCCACAAAAGGAACAAGCCTACTAGCGTGGTACTCTGACATTACAAAGTGAATTGCCAGAGTAATTATAAATACAATATAACATATAGATTAGTTTCAGTAGTTTATACTCAAATACATTCAGGTAAATAATATGTACACTTAATAATAGAATATATAACAATTAAATGCATGTTGAAGGGGAGGAAGTTCAATAGCGTAATGGTAATGAAGTATGCAGTGGCTCGGTAAGTCTAAGATCTGAGTTTGAGTCCAAGTTGGTCAAAATTCCTATTGACATGCATATCTACTGCTTGGTAAAAAAAAATAAAATAAATAAAAAAATAAAGGAAAAAAAAAAAAAAAAAAAAAAAAAAGCAGAGTAACATAAAAACTTTCTTTTCAAACCTACCTGCCTTAAATAGGTGCTAAATTATATTTCCTCAAAAATATTAAACCATTTAAAGTTAAGTCTATCATTGAGTTCCATTCTTTTTCAACTTATTACATTATTATTGTATTCAAATTTGTTGCTAACAGCACTTTTAGATAGTTGGTTGAACTAAAAAGATATACATCTGATTTATTTATTTTATATACAGTTTATTTAACAATCTTGATATATAAGGCCAGCACATCTTACTTCAAAATTGCAACTAAATTCATATAACAAATAATGATTTCCTATGCTTATAATCATATAGTATTTATTGTAAATTTTTAGCATTTTATTTCACTATAAATTTAATAAATGCAAAGTTGAGTAGCTTTTAGCTTTAAACATTTTAATTTTTGTATTATTTTACGTAAAAGATGACAATTAAGGAAAAAAATTATTTCCAAATTTTTCTAATGTATAAAAGTTAAACTTCATCCTCGTTTTTTACAAATAAAAATAAATAAACAGTGTATATATTTACATTATCTATACGTATACGTGTATGGTGTTTGTCAATTTATTACTTTGTTATTATTTAAGGTCGCAATTAATTTGTATTTACAAAATATAATATTTCATACATATATATAACAAATATAATATGTGGGAACATATATTTAACCATGTTTATGTTCAATTTATAATAAATTAGTTTAGAAATACAACATACCAACAACAGCAACAATATTTCAACAAATACAAAAATAAACAAATTAATATTTGTTCAAAATTGCCTGGAGATATTTACATGTAATATATTTACTTTACATGAAAAAAAAAAATTATATTTTTGCTTTCCTATAGGTTTTCAAATGAAACATAAAAATGTATACGTAAGTAAATTCAATACAAAGTAAATATAAATAAAATATATGTACTATGTTAAACTCTTTATTAAATTATGCAATGAAATAATAAAAACATAATGATTAAATGAGGAATTTATAAGAGTGGAATAAAAATTGCAGTATGTAAAAAAAAAAAAAAAAAAAAAAAAGCATCAAGTAAAACTGATTTTTTGCTTAGTATTTTTTTTTCTAAGAGAAAATTTAATATGGGAAAGAAAATTATTTATTAATATGCAAAGTTGTGAATGGTGCTTACTAGTGGGGTGTTCTAGCCAATCACAAGGGATGCGGGCAAAAGTCTATGGAGACCAAACTAATTTCCATTAATTCGTTGGCAATGCTGGGATTTTTTTTTTTTTTTTTTTTTAGCATTTATTATGAAAACTACTATTGCACTGAGAACATTTTAAATAAAGATAATAAAAAAAAAAAAGAAAAAAAAAAAAAGAAAAAAAAAAAAAAAGAATGATAATAAAAAATTTCATCACCAATAACATCAATTACTGGAGTTTAAAATTTTGATGTCAATTTGAATTTGAATTTAAAAAAAAGTACTTTATATTGATGTTGATCTATGAGTAGCTGATATAATAAGTTTAAATATGAAACCAAGGAAAATTGGTGATGTTGAAGTGTTGACAGATTGAAATTTGGATTTTTGTTTTCTAATTGAACCTTTTTTTTTCTTTGCTGTTGCTGCTTGTGCTTAAAAATAATATGAATCGTTTACATTTTTTTTCACTAATAATATTTATATTTTGTAAAGTGGAATTTCTTTCAAATAATTGATTCAGTCTTTTCAATTAACTTTAATGAATTGTAAATATATATGTGACACGACCAAAGCTTGTTGCAAACTTCTTGTTACTACGGACAACTTACGTCAAATAATATCTTATTACTTATTTATGACAATATATTATTTAAGGGCTGTAAGCTGCAACCTCTAGTTACACCTTAGTTATCTTTTTTTAATTGTTGCAACAATCAAAATAACAACTTAACTACGGTTTAACTAGTTAGTTAGCGTTGCAGCTTACGGGGGTTATATTTATAAATATGTATAACGTTGGATATATGGAAAGATGCATTAACATTACATATTCGTTTATTGTAACTTCGCGTAGCAAAATAATTATTCCCATTTAAAACATTACTATTTAACAATTTACTGTTATGTTACAAAAAAAATAATTGGATATGAGAATGCAGCTTAAAGTTGAATATGTAATTTCGGTAAATATCAACCACGACCACATACAAGTGTGTTGCAGAATCTTTTTACAGCAGTGTGAGAGCAAAGCATGATAAACTTTCGGCAATGTTTAATTCCCTTTGATAATAGTATTTCAAACGTAAAAGCTTGATTGATATTCAGCTATTTTAAATACATAGTGATATAGTTTGCTAACAAAATCTTCTTATCTAAAAAAAAACTTAAAAAATAAAAAACTCATTATTGGGAGTAAACTATTTTCACTTCAACAAATGAATAATGTTTTCACTTTCAATGTAGGTTTCTTCAACTTATTTTTGTGTGATTATTATGTTCGTCAAAATTATTATATTTTTGTGGTATTTTCTCCCCCTTTTCTTCTTTTCTTTTTAAGTTTTCAATTAAATCCAAATTTTCAAAGAATTTTACTAGTGTATTTGAAAATCAAGTATTAAAATTTTTCCTTTGTATTTTAGTAGATATCTGAGTAGTTACATCAGTTTATTACAAAGTGCCTTTTAAGAAACTTTATACATTTATAAAATGAGAGTTATATTTTACTTACTCTCTACGCTGTACAAAGAAGAAAAAACATCTGAATTCATAGGGATCGAAAGATATAGCAAAATATGTATAACGTTTTTTTAAACTATAAAATCACGTTCTCAAATAAATAAATAAATTTTAAGGCAATAATGACTTTAAAAAGTTATAGCTTACGCTTTTAAATATAATTTTATTTGATATCAAGTTACATGCGTGCGATCACAATATGAGAAAATAACATCTGATCATGGGTTTTAAACTTTTCAAACTTTTGTTTTCACAAATACAATATAACAAACATGTACATTTTATAATGTATCTGGGAACTGAAAAATATATACATACAATATACTCTTTAAATTTATTTTTATGCCAGTTCAAAAAAATATGATATTTTATAATATACGTGTGTCTATCATTTATAAAAATAACAATAAAATTGATTTTATATAGTCAAGGTTTATGTAAATTTTTATTTTTGTTTTCAATATAAAAAATAATAAGATCACTATCGTGGCCTTAAATGTAGTGATATTCTTGACGTCACATACTGACGTAATTACAATTATTATAATATCAGAATATGTACAATATCAGGTTATTGTTAGAAACAAAGGTAATTTGATATAAAAGTAGAAAAATTGCGCCAAGGACAGATAAAACTTTATTTTCTTTGTTGGGTTGGTAATGCATATTTGACGTATAGTGCTAAATTTAGTTGTTATCGTTTGACATCAAAGGGTTACAGTTTTTTTTTTTTTTTTTTTTTTTTTCATGGTAAATTATTTATCATTTGTTGCTTATTATTGCAAGAAGCAAAGAAAGGGTATAATATTTTTATTCTATAATTCTATAATAGTGCTCAAACTCCCTTCCTTTTTTGTGTGTGTTTCAAAACGCAAAAAGCAAAACGCAAAACGCAAAAAAAAAAAAAATAATAATAATAAATAAATAAATAAATAAAAAAGAAAGCAAGTAAGTTTTATTTTGAATAACAATTGTTAATTTTTGGAGCTAAAAAGTGCAAGAATGGACCACTTGCAATAGTTGCAATGTACGATTTTTAATTATTTTAATGCATTTATGATAAGATTTTTCCATAAGAAATTTCATTAAGAATGTTTAAATGTATTATGTATTTAACTATAGTTCGTTCATTGCAAGTGTTCCATGGATTAAAAGAAAAAAGCAGAACAGGGATATTTATAAAAATAATTAGTCAAAAATTAAAAATTTTAAAATATATTATGTAATGTTGATGTCTTCCACTGAATTCGGCGTGCGTGGGGCCTAATTCGTTTAAAAAAAAATTAAGAAAAAAAAAAAACTGCTAACTCCGATTGCGCTTTTTTTTTTTTTTTTTTTTTCTTAGAGTGCAATTTTATTGTAGATTCTATTAATTTGAAATATGCATGCCTTATTTTTAGAGTAATTTATCCTGATTGTTGATAATACGTTGACTTTTTGATGCTGTTGTTGTTGCTGTTATTTTGTCATGCATGTGCGTTGTGTATTTATTTAATTGCCTTTACAGTATTCAGTATTTAATAGTTAAAATAAACTCAAAAATATCCAATGATGTTTTTTTTTTTTTTTTTTTTTTTTTTTTTTTTTTTTTTTTAAATAAAATAACAACTTAAATTTTTTCTGTCATTTATATTGGGAATCTTTTATCTACATACAAGTTCCAACATTTTTTTTTCTTTTGCAAAATAAAAGTAAAATTTATGTTACCTTCTAACCTACTACAAGTCTCAAATATTGACTCTAGGCTTACATTTTATTCATAGCTGACAATAAATTGTGTATTTTTACGTTCGGTTCTGTGGACCGCACAGTAAACACAAAGTACGGACAGTTGGGATTTTACATACATATAAAAAAAAAAAAAAAAAAAAAAGTTGACTATAAAGTGACGATGTTAGTTTTAATCAGATTTAAAATGTATTGAGAGAAAAAAAGACTGCAGTACTTTTTTTGTAATTTGTAAAATATTTATTAACATTTAAGTTATTTTTGTTCTCCCAGTCCAGTTAACCTTAAAACGTATTAAAGTAAAATATAAGAAGTTTAACTTATAACAGATCAATATAAAAAGTGAATAAAATATTTCTCTCATGATTTTATATTATGACAATTTACATACAAGTCACATTAACTATTTATGCTAAATGCCATATGGAAAGAATAAATAATGTAATTTATGCTATATTTATGTCATTATAAAACATTAATTTTTCTAAATTGTAAGCATAAAAAAATTATGATATGCAACATTATATTTATTCAATGTAACATACTTATTATTTAATATAGCATAAATTATGTTATAATGAACAAATTCTGCTTAAAATGCGCTATAGTAAAATTGTTACGTTTTTTTGTGTCTTTGTGTACAAAACGTATAATTTACTGGATTTATTTATATTGTAAGTTTTTAGTTGTTTTTTGTATCTTATTATTATAGATAAAACAATATAATTGTCATATTTTATGCTTTAAGAGCAACCTATATGCAAAAGTAAACTAGATGATAACAATCAAGCAAATTAGTTCTAAATTCATGCATGAATAAAATCAAAACAATTATTATATATAATATTTTGTTGTATATAGTTTCAACATCTTGAATACAAGGAAATAATTAAAAGCATGTAATACTGTACAATGAAAGAATATAACAATGTCTCTTTATACTTTTCCACCTTCTCGAGCAGAAAGAGACAACAAAGAAAACACGGAAAAAAATAATCTTAAAAATTTATACAGCATATAAACACCAATGATACATCAGTGTTTTAGCATTTACAAAAACAAATAAACTATTAATTAATAATTAAAAATTTATATAAAACATAGAAGAAAAGATTAGTAAAGTTTCACAATTAAAACTTTTGTGTATAAGACTTAAATTATTTATTTGCAATCAATATTGTTTTTTTATACTTGAGTTGTTTTTTTCTTCTCACAAACTGCATCATTATTTTTGTTACAACTAAACTTTACAACATTTGTAAACTTTTTTTTTCTTAATTTACATGTCATAAATAAGAAAGATAGTATTTTTCTTTTTGTATCAAAAGGAGTTTGAAGTTTTAGTTCGTTAAATTTGAAAGTTTGAGTTATCACTATGACAAAAGGGTAACAGCTTGGTCATTGCTATAATATAACTTGATTTTATATCATCACCGGTTCATTTACCTCTCTTTTTATGCATGTCGATATATCTTATATGACGTCATCTATAAAGTATTTTGTTACGATGCAACAAATACTAATGTTAACAAAGATAAAACTTTTTTCAACAATGCTATATTCATTAAAAAAAACTATCTCTGCAAGTATATAAAAAAATATACATTTTATGAATAAAAGCACCCATAAAAGTAAATTATAGAAATTGTCAATAATTATGCAATTTTCAAATATGATAAAACACTTTTACAATTATTAGAAATCAATATTATATTGAGCAACTCTTGCAATAATTTTTATGTAGATTTCATGTTTGTAAGAGTATTAATATAATATATTACTGGCACTATTTTTCAATACTTTTACCTTTTCTCGTTTTAATAATCGTAAATGTGACTTTAGTTTCATTAAGATAGCACGTGAGAATAACTGCTTCTCGATGCAATATTGTGAAACAATTTCATTGCAAAATTATTAATATTAGCTATAGTAAAATATGCAAAACTGCTTATTCTTTGGCTATATTATAATTACACAACCTTTTTTGACTTTTTTAAGTTTTTCTGAATGTCCTATATTACACAGAATGCAGAAATTGCATAATTTATTGCGCTTATGTCATACAAATTGCTGATCGAAACAGCATAAAGAATTATGCTATGATATTTTTTATGGTATTTAACCGATTATACAGCATAGCATTATTTACTATTCTATAATAAATAAATGTTATTGAAAAAGGGAAAGCATCATTATTTACATTTTTATCCGTGTATCGGTCCCTAAATTTGAAAGATTTTCTTCAGTCATAGAGGTATAGGAGAGGAGGGAATAGAGTCCATAAAATAGGGACTCTAGGAAGCAATGGCAATAGTCCATGGCCTCTATTGACTAATAAATGAACAACTGTTTTGAAGCCGACTATAAGTGATTTCTCTCATATCCGCTTCCGTTTCAACGTACTGCGCATGCGTAGAAAGTAGAAACTGAAGTGGATGTGACCGAAATCGTTTAAAGTCAGCTTCAAAACCGTTGTTCCTTTATTAGTCAATATTATATTATCAAATGATAAATAGACTTGATAGCCATTAGCGTTGATAATAAGTTGAGGACTTGGAAAAATAAGCAAAAAAACGGAAACTAACGAATTATTTTAAAATTTTAAACAATATAAAAAAAATAATAATTTAAAATAAAAATAACGTTAAGAAGAGTCTGTAAGTATGAAATAAGTTTTAAAATGTTTAGTTTCTAATATATACACTAGAGGGAGAGAAAATATCGTTTTATAAAATGAACAAAGTTGAAACAACTTTATATATCCATGATAACAAGAGCTTTAGCAACCTGATCATAGCATTTATTGTCTCCTCCCATTTTTTTTTCTTGATTTTTCATTATCACTTACTAAAACTTTATAGCTTTATAATTAAATTTCTCACATTTTTTTATGTAATGAAAAACCTATACTAATATAAAATAATAATAAAAAAGGAAGTATATAACTTTTTCAGTGAATACTTTTTTTTTTTTTTTTTTTTTTTTAACAAGAAAAAAAAATAATGATAACTTTTTAACTTTTATAAAAGTTTTTATCTTCAGATGTCTGACTTTATGTAATTATTCAATAAGTATTTTTTATTTCAAACAAAAGATAAGTTAGAAACATATAAAATTGATTTATTTAATTATAAATTCAAATAAAAACTTCATTTTTTTAAAGTTTGCTTTTATATTAAGTTTTTTTTTAAAGTATCGAGTGTACAATTGCAAAGTTACGAAAATAATATTTTTACATTTTGATATATTATAAGATCTCGATAGAATATGATAATATATTGATAAAAAAAAACGCATATTATTATTATTATTTTCAAGTTATACATATAAAAGGATTTTTCTTTGTGCTTTTCGGCAACACACCTGTCAAAAGTCTCACAGATCTGTAGACTTGTGTTGTCCAGTTAAAATTGCATTCTTAGCTTCAAGAGGCTCATTTCTATGTCTTGGTCTTAGACGAGGGTCTTGCTCAAAATGAAATAAAAGCAAAAGGCTACTACTCCTTACTTGTCAATCGTAACTTTACTTTTTTTTTTCTTCTTCTCCTTTGACTTGAACACACAGACATTTTCTTTATTTTTTTTTTCTGCTTTTTCTTCTTCTTCTTCTTTTCTTGACTTCGTTTTCGTTTGTCAGCAATAAAGATTTGTCTTTCCATGCCTAGCATTTCAATTGACATGCTCCTTTTTAAATTAGAGATTTTTAAAATAGTTTTCTTTTCTGTTTGAAATTTAATAACGTTCAGTTTTTAACAAGCACAAACGAAGGATACTACAATAATGTTTGAGTTTTTTTTTTTTTATTCTTTCTATTTCTTCCTTCCAATATCAATTGAAGTCTTCTGTGAATATTAAAATATATACGATTGGTTTACAGTAGAAAAAAAAACAGGTTATAAAATGTAAATTTAATTACAAACTGGAAAAAAAAGGTCGATAATCAAACTAGTAAATTTATATTTTATATTGATGAAAGAATATTGATGTGTATTTATCCATGGTAATAGTTTACATAATACGTATATATAAATGAGAGAGGGAGAGAGAGAGAGAGAGAGAATCACGATTTCTGTATGACATTATGTTTTCAAGGAAATTTAAAATACAAGGCAATATGATAGGAAAAGCTATAATTTTCTCTCAAGAGAAATCACAAGCAAAATATCACATTGCTTTAAAGCATGTGTTCGAGTTGCAGTATGTTGCATTTGCACTGGAGACGAATACGTCAGTGCCTATTTGTTATGTAAAATGTGCTCTCATGCAGTTGTAAAGTGTTATATTTGTTGATGTTTTATCTTTTCTTGAATTACTTAAATTGATCATTTTTTAATCTTTCAATTTCTTGTCAAAATATATAAAATCGAAGAAAATTATTAATATTCTTTATTTTTTTTTTCGATTAAATTACGATTGAAGTAATCACTTATCATAATGATTGAAATATTATTTTATAATTTTTTTATTTATCATCTTTAAAATCACTAAGATTTGTTGCTACACTGTGTAATATTACATTATAAACACAATAATAACATACACACATATTACAAACGAGACCACGCGTAACAGGTTCTAAAATTCCTTTTTTTCCCTTTCTATATACGCTTGTATCAACTGAAATGGAAGGAGGAGAGGGGGAGGGGACTCTTTCTATATAGCGATTGATTATTACGAGACGATACAAACAACACTCACAATATTTTTTGACCTCTACTCAAGCATCAAAGCACCGTAGGAGACAGTTGACAGGATTGTCGTTGTTGCAACGTCCGGCTCAATTCAACAACCATCCGCTCGTCTCATTCAGTGCAAGAATAGAAACAGTCAGTGCTGAGTTACAACGAAAATTGAAATATTGTGGTGTCTCTTAATTTTTAGTGTTATGTTATTTGATTAATTTATAACATTGTATTATTTTTATAAACTCCCTATCACACACAACGTGCTATGGATTCACCTGTGTAATTAAGTGCAGTCGCAGAGAATATTTTCAGTATGACACTTAAGGTAAGATCTCATTAATCGTTTTTTTTTTTTTTTTTTTTTTTTTTTTTTTTTTTTTTTTTTTTAATATTATAATTCACAATTTACGTTACAAACCCTGTAAGTGTTTTAATGCAAATGACTATTTATCTTTTCAATCATTTAAGTTTACTGCTTAGTGCACTTAAGGAACAAATAATGTTATTTATTCTGTTGTATATTTAAGTTACAACGTACGTACAGTACTAAATGTTACTTAATTGGGACACAACAAACAACTTATTACACTGTTTGATAGAATATTTAAGTAATGCAACATAGTTGTTATACAGTATATAGCTTAAATTATGTTGTACTGAATAAATGTTGCTGAAAATGAGTTAACATTTATTTTTGTCTTTGTGTCAAAAGACGTAACAATGTACCCGAAGGAAATGAAAAACTTGCACAACAATGGGAGTAAATGCCAACATTTCAATGCATTCATTGCCACCCACCGCACCCACTCTATATATTGGCCTGTGTAATCTATATTGCAATGTTGCCATATTTACGATTTTTGCATAAGCCAACTGTATTGCAAGTTTAGATTTCATTTACACTTTCAAATTCATAAAGTTGGAATTTTTGTAAAAATAATTATAGAATAATTAGCATTTATTATAGCATTATTTTTCAATGATTGAAAAAAAAATATATGTTACATATTTGATGACTTTTGGACTAATTATAAATATATAAAAATAGGGCATTCAGAGTTTTACTCCACAAGTGTGTCATTAAACACTTAAAGAAAATAAAGAAATAATAAATTTTTGAATTTTTGTGACATATGGTTACTCCTATTCAAATCTTAAATTCAATGTGATGTTTTTTGGGTCATTAAATTTATAATAAACATTTATTTTATTTATTTACATTCATTTTATTAGACATTGGTAGTTTACAGTAACCTCACATCAATATAATATGTTACACTACATGCGTCTCGTCAAATTTTTCTACTTATAATCTAAACATATAAATAATATAAAATATTTAAAGCCATAGACCACATAAAACAACATATGCTTTTTAATGAATAAACACGAAATGGGATCTTCAAAACTGATGACAATTTTTACCAGAATGTTAATGTAGCCCCACGAGAGAGCGTGAAAAAACTGCAAAGTATGCAATTTGCGTAAAAATTCATGTTTATGACGTCAGAAACATGCAAAGTCTAGCATGAAAATGTTATGCGGGTTGCATAAATCGAATTTTCTGATCACTGCTACGGGGCTACTGTTGGGTTTTGAGACAAACTAACGTTATTTTTGTAAATCCCATCAAGTGTTTTGTGATATAAATGATTATATTTTTCTCTGGTCTATTTTTTTAAATGTTAATAAAAAACCTAGTTAAATTACACATGTTATGCTTAATTCTTTTATACTTTAAAAGAGACAATTTTTAATGACTGTAGTTATTAATTAAATGTGTATTTCAAATTATAACTATTTATTTATTGCTGTTATCCAAAAACAGTCTTGCGCCCAATACATTGGTGGTACACGCAATACAAAGAAGGCATACTAATTATAGTCTATAACATAAAATTTTAAAAGTAAGAATACAATTAGATTATTTAATATTATAGTTCAATGCCACATATTATTTTATTTTAACCTAACTTGTATAGATTCTTTAATGATTTATTATTAATAATTAATTATTTCAAAAAAAAATGTAATTTATATAAAATACTTTTCTTAAATGTAAATTGCCGTATTGTTATATTGATATAAATCGGATTGAAAGTCAGTTTTTTTTTATTTCTTGGCAACCAGAAAACAAGTAGAAGATAATTTTTATTTTTATGTAGTGGCAGATGCAATAACAATATTTTATTGATATAATACTACATGGCTTGAAAATCGTTCGATTTAAACAAATGCTTTTTTTTTATATTTTATAACTTCGTAACATACTGGTTATTTTTAGGGTCAAGTAATAATAATAATAAAAGGTTTTAGTGACAAATATATTGCCAACTATAATCATAATAATATTAATTTAATTGACAATGACAAAGAGAATGATGCACTTAATGATAAAATACTTCATTAAAGTCATAGACTACAAAAAACGACATGTGCTTCTTAATGAATAAACACGGAATGCTATCTTCAAAACTGTTGACAAGTTTTCGAATGTTAATGTAGATCAAATATTTTTGAAGATATAATTATATTATACAACTGCTAAAATTTTTACGTAACGAAAATGTGTGCAATTTTGATAATTTTATAATAATTTATCTACTTACTTACTTGTTAGTATAGTACCTTTTTTTAGTTATTTTTTTAAAATTAAATATTCAAATTAAACTGTGTTTACTGACACATCGTGCTTGCTAATTAGAAAAACATTAACACAATAAATAAAAAAGGCAATATATTATTATTAATAAAGATGAGTATTTATTAAATAGTGTGCAAAATTATACAATTTTTTTGTTGTATAAATATTTAATGATAGGTTGCGTCTAAAAGTTTTCATACAGGGGAGTGTGAGTTAAAAACAATTATTTCACAACATCATAGGATAATAACAGAGCTCTTTCTATGAGGAAAATAACTAATTATTGGTCACAACAAAACCCACCAACGACGGGTCAAGTAACTATTAATTTACCAATTAAACCATCCCTTATACTTTTACTAATTCTTGTATCCTTATATTGGAAAATGTGGAGGTACTATACAGTACAAATTTTAGTCGGCCAAAGTTAATTATAATAATAATGTTTATTATAATAATGCTGTTTATGCCTTTTTTGTTTTCATTTATATTCTCATTTAAACCATAATTTGGTTTTCTATATTTTAATTAATCCTAGTATATTTTTATAGCATTCAAGAGACGATAAAAATTAAAGTTCCTATATTCCATATAATATTTGCATTAATTTGTTTTTTAAATCAGTAGCTGTATTCCAAATAATAATAATGAAAAAAACATTTCTAAATTACATGAAATAAATCGGGCAGCCTGTCTAGATGTTTCCACGGTTTCTCTAGGCTGTCATGGTGAATGCCGGGCTGTGTATTTCGGCCGTGGCCGGCCTGTGTGTGCTTTTACATTGATTGAAAAGTCCTTTACTATCAATAAGACAATGTCTTGACTGGAACCGGGATGGGTGTAGCACTGGTGTAGCACGATAACACAATATGGCAAGCAAAATAATAATAATAATAAAATAAAAATAAAATATACATAATACACTTTTAAATTTCAATTTACTATGTACATATAAATACAAAAATATATATATACTATTAATTTTACTTTTTATATTTAGTTTACACAATAACAATGTGTTATAAAAATACATAAATTTGTTTATCTCGAGGGAAACTTAGAAAAAAAAAATGACGAACGATGTAGGTAAATAAAGTTGACCTGAAGTGTTAAGGTAAAAGAAAAAGTGTATGAATCTTCATTACTTTGTATGAAGTGTCAAGCGTATTTTTTATTCACACTTATCAGCGTAGGTACACAACGGCGGTAAATTTCATACGCATGTCGTCATATTTTCTTTAACGTAAAGAGCAAGGGGACTGTATACAACGTTTTCAAAGTAAAATCATCAATGTTCATATGGTGTATGAATCATAGTATAAGGAAAAAAAATTGTATGACAATTTATATAGGAATTTATTGTTTTACTTTCTTGCGGCTTTTAACGCTTTTAAAATATTGAAATTGTCGTAAAAATATATCTCCTATATTTTCAATATCTACTTTAAGTATAAGTTGTGTCTACAGAAACAACCGGAGAACTCGTATTGCACTACTACTTTTATAAAATCTTTGATTTTGTGTTCTTAATATCACAATTAGGTAGTGAACCAGTATCTTAAATTCCATAAACATTAAATTAACTTGATGAAAATACAGTGTTGTAATTTTTGAAAATTGTATGAATTGTTTTAAGCCATAGACCACATAAAACAACGTGGCATGTGCTTTTTAATGAATAAATACGAAATGGGATCTTTAAAACTGATGACAATTTTTAACAGAATGTTAATGTAGTCCCACGAGAGAGCCCCACGAGTGAGCTTGAAAATACTGTAAAGTATGCAATTTGCGTGACTATTTATGTTTCTGACGTCAGAAACATGCAAAAATTAGTAAATTAAATATTGTGCGGGTTGCATAAATTGAAATTTTCTGATCTGGTCTATTTCTTTAAGAACTTGTAAAAACCACAAATAATTATTAATTTACATTTTTATCCAAACAATTGCAACAAAGTTATGAATTTCGAAAGCTTTCTCCTAGGAAGTAGTAAAAATTACCATAACCTCTATAAAGAATTAAAAAAATGAAGCAGATAATTTTTTTTATTTCTTACAAAATATCCACTGAAGTATTTAATTGATAATCGGAGGAAGTAATTTACACGTTAAGTATTCAGAATTTTGACTTAAAAACGTAAAATTTTTTCATTTCATTGGCTGTATTTTCATAAAACCCAATAGTTTATAACTTTTAATGAACATATTTTCAACTTTTATCATTATATATCATCATCATCACCATGAAAAACATTATTTAGGTAATGATATATCTTTATATACTTTGGCGTTTCCAACTCATTTACTTTTAGTAATTTTTACAAACTTTATTTTTATTATTGTTATAAATATTAAAAAAAAAAAAATGAATGTAAGTCAATTGGCTGGAGTGATGCCAAATAAGTGTCAATCTAAATTTGGCAGCAGTTTTAATATCACTATACATACGTATAATATTTCTTCCATATATATAGTAATAAAAGCCATGTGTATATAGTATGTTTTTATATAATATGTTTCTCTGTAATAAAGAAGAAAAAAAAATCTAGACACATTTTATTTTCTTCCTTACACATATTATACAAAAAAAAAAGTGATTTTTTTTTGTCTCATAAATACTTTTTATGTCTCCCCTCTAATTCTCATGACTTTAAGTATGTTTTTCAACTGGAATTTTAGTGAAATATTTTGGTTACAAAAGGCAAGAGTATCTCTTGAGTGCATCTTTACTCATCACCCCTTGTAAGATTTTGAAGTATATCTCTTTCTACTGCACATACCATACGTAAATTACGCAGTAGCTTAACAATAAAATTATGTGTTTTTTCCTCTTCTCATGTATAAACTTAAAAAAAAATATATATGCACAATAATTTATATTATGTTCTGCAGAGTGTGGAAATGTATTTTTTATAAAAAACATAATGGTTTTTTAGTTTAATGCAACCCAAGTGCAATAAAAATTTTCCCTTGACATTATTTTATAATGAGTAAATGGATCGAATGTAATGTGCATCTTGCGCTTAAAGTTATTCTTTTTATTTTTCAATGAATTATATTTTATAAAATATTTTTACATTATGTATTACTTATGCTTAACATTAAAACAAGATTTTTTTTTTTTTTTAGATGCAATAGATACAAGCATTTGGCATGACAATAGAAAGCACTGCTTTTATTTATTAGTTTCTTCCTTATATCTTGCTTTCATAACTTAAGCTGCTCTTAACTTGCACTGTCTTTATTTAAATAAGTTTTGATACGCGTTTCTGCTACACTTCTTGAGAGAGAGAGAGAGAGAGAGAGAGACCCATGACGATGGAAAAAAATCAAAATCAAAAATTTTTAATGAATTTTCAGAAATTTAGAACACTATATTTTTTTAAACTTTTTACAAATATACAGCTATTTACAACCCCTCTTTTTAAATATAAAAAATTAGAACTTCTATTTTTGCAATGAGCTTTTAATGCTACATCAAAAAGTAATTAAAATATAAATGTACTATAGATGAACGTAATATGATACGACATAATATTAATATGGAAAAGTATGACACTCCCTTCTTTTTTTCCCCCTATTGAATAAAATATACATTGTATAGAAATTTAAGATAAGAGGAAAAAATATCGCTTATGGTTACAATTTGTAATTCTGTTATTTCCAAACGATATTTGGTTTGATATGAAATTGGATTCTTTATTATTATTATTTTTGATGATGAGCACTTTTTATATTCTCAAATTACTGCCTGCTTTAAGCTTAAAATTTAAATAACATTAAAACAAATATAATGATCATATTACTATACCAAATAATTTTTAAACTAAAATAATAAAATTTTATTTAAAAAAATTGTTTTCTTTTTAATGATAAGGGTAAAATAATATGATATGTTTTCGTTTTGATAAAAAAAAAATACACATTTTAAAAATTTGAGTGAACATTTAATTTTAATATTCCACAACACCTTTAAAGTTTATAATATTATTTTATTATTATTATTATTTTTAGCTTGCCATATTGTGTTATCGTGCTATACACCAATCCCAGTCCCAGTCAAGACATTGTCTTATCAACAGGTAAGGACTTTCCAATTAATGGAAAAGCACACACGGGCCGGCCACGGCCTAAGTACACAGCCCGACATTCACCATGACAGCCTAGAGAAACCGTGGAAACATCTAGGCAGGCTGGTCGGTGCAATCACATCAATCATGCACCTCCCGAATACTGTGCGTCGTCATGGAATGCATGTAAACATGTATTGTGCAACGTGTTGTGCTCTCACACTTCACATACGCACCCAGCAAAGGCTCGAACCTATACTCGATGAGGAGTACAGAGTTGCGAGTCAGCTGCCTTCACCACTCGGCCATACCAGCTATTAATATTATTAATATTTCTAATTCTATATAATGT
Source organism: Ecdyonurus torrentis (assembly GCA_949318235.1). NCBI lineage: Eukaryota > Metazoa > Arthropoda > Insecta > Ephemeroptera > Heptageniidae > Ecdyonurus > Ecdyonurus torrentis. Next base: position 40,158,171 of record OX439128.1, on the reverse strand, counting down.
AAAATTGTTTTCAATAATTTAAATCATTTGATATTTAATTATTTAATCATTATTAATTGTTCATTTAGCAAAATTTTATTTTATATTTGAAGTAAAAAATTAAATTAAACACAGAGAGACTATAATTCCTAAGTTGATTACAATGACAACTTTGTGTAATCATTAAATAATATTAAACCAGTTTATTAATTTATTACATTAGCACCTGGTACACTAGCTTATACTCCTTTTTTATGCAAATCGTTATTCAATTATTCAGAATGTAGAATTCTAATGACTTTTGATCGACATTGCAATTTGAAATAATTGAATATTGGAGATAGGGAAGGGGTATAAATCGAGTATTAAAAAAAAAAAAAAAAAAGATAAAAGCCTCTAGAGGATATGTAAAAATAGTGAGGAAGAAGGGTGATTTAATAATATCCCCCTCCCTCTAACTATACAGTATGATAATCTTTTTATCTTCATTTTCAACCAAACTATTAATTCAAACAAACACCAATGTGATGTTCAACTTTTTTTTCTTATAACATTTTCTCTGTAAGTTTGACATTTTTTTTATTATTATTAAATTAAATTAATTAATTCTATCTTTCTCCTTTATTCTTCTTCTTCTTATTATTATTACAGTATCTCAGAGTGAGAGAGAGAGAGAGAGAGAGAGAGAGAGAGAGAGAGAGAGAAAGATAATTGAAATGGAACTTAATTAGTTCGTTCGATTGAAAATTTATGTGATTATGATCAAGTTTTAGTTTTAATTATATTATTAAGTCTCTCTTTTTACATAAAATTTATAAGTTAAAACAAATGGAAAAGTGAAGCAATGAGAAAGGAAATGAAAATTAAATTTAACGAAATCAAATCATTATATTAAAGAATAATAAATTCTTGTGTGTATTTTTAAAATACTATTATTATTATTAAAATGTATATACGTGTATATTAATTTACATAATACATAACATTTGTTTTTGTTATTAAAATTATTTTTAATATTATTTACATATTTACATTATTTATAATAATTAATTTGAAATGTTGATGTGTAATCTGAATTAAATTATTTTTACACTGTTAAAAAAAATCAACTGTAAAAACTTAAATAAAATATATATTTAATACAATGAACATAAAATAACTAATTAGTTATTTAATAGATAAGAATTTAAGTCATTATTATAGCATGCTATACATAGAAAAAATTAATTAAAAATTATATCTAAAATAAGTTGTGAATTAAGAAAAGGGCTTTATAAAAAAAACAAAAACATAATGTTCTATTTCATGTATATTGAATTAAAAAAAATTAAGTAATCCTGATATAGAAAAGAAAGAAAAAACATGCAATATACATTTATCAAAGTTATTAAATAGTTTCCTATTTATATTAAACTATAATCATGATCAAATATAACCTTTAGGAATTTAATTTGTTTAACAAATCTGTCACATTTAAGTAGAAGGGAGGTTTAGTTTAGACTAATATTCTTTGACATAAATTATATAAAAGTGAAAAAGTCATCTTTCTCTCTCTCTCTCTCTCTCTCTCTCTCTCTCTCTCTCTCTCTCTCTCTCTCTCTCTCTCTCTCTCTTAGCTATCTCGTTATCATACAAATCGTCCTAAGTTGGAACTCTGACAATATCAAACCGACAAGGGATTTAGAAGAAAAAAAAATTACATAATTGAGTGGCACACGTGAGCTTATTACTACGCCCGCGCAAACTCAATTGGGTCAAAGCGGTGACACAATGATAACATACTTAATAACCTTTTTATAATGATAATATTATAACTGCCAAAAAAAAAAAATAGCTTTTGACATGCTATATACAATTAAATCGTTTGCTGTAGTATAAGAAAAATTATAAGGGAACTTGACAGACGAGAGAGAAAGAGGAAGAGAGAGAGAGAGAGAGAGAGAGAGAGAGAGAGAGAGAGAGAGAGAGAGAGAGAGAGAGAGAGTCTCATCTTATATATAATTAAATCGTTCTTCATTATATTTAAATGTTATTGTCATTACTGGATCATTAAGGACGTTGAAAGTATGCAATAGTACAATAAAAATAAAATACTTGACGTTAAATATTGTAATTACTTTGCATGTAAAAAATAGATCAATATATATATATATATATATATATATATATATATATATATATATATATATATATATATATATTTATAAAATTAAATAAAATCTAATTAAAAGAATGACTTATTGACATGCAAGATTTTTTTCTTCTTTTTTTTTTAAACAAATGACTTGTAAGTTATGCAGCTTTTTTTTTAAAGCATTTCAAATAGGTAATTTTAAATTTGATTTTACAGAAGGAAAAAAAAAATAGAGAAACAAATAATGTAATAGTTAGCTGTCATGAAATTCAATAAAATTTGTCACGCTAATGCTTCATTATTACCACAATAACTTAAATTACATTCTTATTTTTCTAATGTCACTTTTTTTTTCCTCAATTCTGTTTGCAAGTATATAAAAAAAGTAATAAATAGGTTTACTCAAGACATACATCTTATATAGCGTCACATTTTTAAAAATCATCTAAAGAAGTTTATAACATTTCTTATAATATTTCATGAGTATTTAAGTAGCGTACTCTTAAACATGTATATTTTAATTACTGTAAAATATTTTATTTTTTACTACACATATGCATGTAGATTAAAGTACAAAGATTTTAAGACAGTGTATTTCAACTGTAATTAGTAAAAAGGTAATATGGTTTAACTTAAGTTAGTGTTTCTAATAATTTTAAATATGTTTGAAAATTAACAAGTATTGGATATTTTGATATTAATTGATCTAATAAATCTTAAAATTTTATGTCAATCAGAGAAAAGAACAACCTTTTTTTTTACCTGTATTTTAAATCTTATTACAAACTAACTTACGTGTGAACACAGATAATAATAATAATAATAATAATATAGATTTATTGAGCAAGTAAATTACACAGACATAACAGTCAAAGTCACAATGATGCATTTGCTCAAAAGGATAATTAAAAAGGCAAAGCCCATCGAGTTAATTATCCATTAGTAAACATAAAGTAGATTATACATGTTTTAAAAACACAGACGCAGCCATCTCTTTAACAGCACAATCTAACTTATTATATAGGCCAACGCTTCTAGGAAAAAAGGAATCATTATAATAGTTTGCGTTGATTCTAGGCACCATATACTCAGTAGAGTCGCTATTCCGCAGTCTGGTAGATTTAGATCTAATAGCTACCCTGTTAGCTGAAAATACAGGCAAATCGACAACACCGAGTATACATTTGTGCAAATACACAACATCCTGCCTATATAGGTAACTATTAATGCATGGAATTTTGCACATAACATTACGCACATCACTCTCATGTCTAAATTTAACACCACTCTTATAGTAATTCTCATCTCTACCAAGAATCAGACGTGTAGCTCTATTTTGAACGCGTTCTACGTTTTGTAAATTTTGCGCCGATGTTGGATGCCATGCAGGAGTGGCATACAATAAAACGGGGCGCACAAGAGAAAGATAAGCCGTTCGTAGAGCTCCACGTCGAGACCCAGTTAAGGACCGTCTTAACATACCTAGCAATTTAAAACATTTGGCAGTAACAATATTGGTGTGTTTATTCCATTTGAGATCATTAGAAATATTTAAGCCTAAACATTTAAATTCACTAACAGTGGGAACAGGTACATTATTGATTTTATATTTATAAATTATTGGATTCAATGATTTAGTTATAGACATATGATTACTCTTGGCTGCATTTAAATTCATTTCATTGACCACACACCACATATGAATATTATTTAAATCCTCCTGAAGTAAGAATACATCATTTTCATCACAGATATTTCGATATAGAGACGTATCATCAGCATACTGAGATACATTTGATGTTACACATTTAGGCAAATCAAGCTGGTGAATATCATAATCTTTAACCACTTAAATTAGTTTTTTAATTATTTATTCTCATTTACTAAGTAAATTTTTAGCTTCTTTTGTAATGTATAAACAATACATTTTGTATATACCAAAATCAAGTTTACCGAATCAATTCATGATATATAACATTTAATATTTTAACAATTATGGACATAATAATAACACAAGAATTAAAATCATATTCACCTTGGAAAATAAAACAGTAAATTTTGTAAAAATCAATCATGGTAGGTGGATGTAAATTATACAATACACTTCTAAGAAAAATAAAAAAAATATAATGAATGGTAAGGATTTAAGAAAGAGTGCGTTATGCTTGTCAAAACAGTTTTTAAAAAGAAAATATATCATGCGTGAAACATTTCATTTCAACGTGTGAGTTTTTAAAATAAGTGTCTAAACAATAATATATGTTTTATATTTTATTTCTTATCTGAATGGTAAAGTTGCCATGTATATATTAGAAATTTATTTCTAAATAGATTTGTTCTTATAAATGTAGAAGCAAATTTTTTTAACAAAGAAAGTGTATTTTTTATATAATATTATACAAGTTCTAATTTTAAAATAAAAATCAAGTATCAACAGTAACACTATAACTCACAAGAGTCTTATTATTCAAGTTATAAAAAATGTAGGCTACAATGTAAATCGTCCCCTCTACTGTAAGAGAGAGAGAGAGAGAGAGAGAGAGAGAGAGAAATATGAAAGTCTCTGATGCGTCTACAACACTTCATATTAGTCAACTTTTTCCCTCGCGCATTTTTCACTTTCAACATTTTTTTTCCATCCTCAGAGAAAATGCAAATTTAGCTAGTGGAGTGATTAGGGTAAGAAAGAACTATATTATAAACAAAAAATTGTTAGCAACCCCTTTACTTATACAGTATTAAGTCGCTTGTTTGCATTTCTAGTTTTTCATTCCAAACTGTACACTATATCAATTGCAGCTTATGTATGCTTAATAAATGTTTAAACAGAGTATTGTGAAAAGTAAGCTCTTACTTTAAAGTATTGTGAATTGTCTAACGAAATAATTAAAATTCACATAGAAATTTTTTAATGTTAAACTGTGTTTAAATTTCGTACCATTTAATATTTGTAACTGATAATTTGTGTGCTGATTTTTTTCTTCTTAAAAAAAAGTGCATTATTGATGATACAGTAAAATACTCTTTTTCTAATTTACAAAATGCCTGGAAATAGTAGAGATAATGTTATATGTATAAAAATGAAAAAATAAAGAATAAATTAAAAGAAATTTAAATTTTATTGTTCTTGTAAATTTAAAGACTGGCATTGTATGAAAAGTAATAATTTTCTTTTTTATAATGAAGGCAACTGTTTATGTATACAATTTTATTTTAGTAGCTATAATTTTAACAAAATATTCAATCGTTTTTTCCTTGTATTGAGATAATTTATTATTCTTTTATATTCATTATTATTACAAAAGTAAAAAAAAATTCATTTCTTTTTCTTTCTGTTCACAACTGAGTGGGAATTTTATTTTATATTTAATATCAGTAATTGAATTCTATTTTAATTTCATTAATAAAGAACTCCATAGTTTACTAATTTTTCTCTCTTTCGTTTGAATAAATTTATATTAAAAACACTCATTAAAGTCAATATAGTCAAATAAACTATATCAATATTTAAAAGAGGATTTTTTAGTACATTGTATGTATAAAAAAAACAAGAATAAAAAAAAGCTTTATACATTAAATTTATCTTCAAATTGATATCAAATTTTAATCATCAACCTATGATTTTTATTTACTCTTTACATGCACTGATATCTAACATTTTAAAATGGAAATAGATATAAAAGTATAGCATTTATTTAAAGAAATTGACCAGAAGAAAACATAAGCATTTATATCACAAAGCACTTGATGGAACTAACATAAATAACTTTATAGTTTGTCTAAAAACCCGTAGCAGTGATCAGAAAATTTCTATTTATGTAACCCGCACATCATTTTTTTTCTTTTTTACTAATTTTGCAACTTTCTGACGTCACAAACATAAATAGTCACGCAAATTGCATACTTTACAGTATTTTCACGCTCTCTCGTGAGGCTACATTAACATTCTGGTAAAAATTGTCATGAGTTTTGAAGATCACATTCTGTATTTAATGATTAAAAGGAACGTGTTGTTTCATGTTTTCTATGCCTTTAAGAAATTTTCAACAACTTTGTAGAAGGCGATATGTATATATATATATATATATATATATATATATATATATATATATATATATATATATATATATATATATATATATATATATATATATATATATATATATGTAAAAGAATGTTACTATATTCTAGGACAAAGGAAAAATTCAATATATAGAAAAAGTTAATAACATTCATTCATATTGACATCTTTTCGTTTAATACATCATCTGAATACAATTTCAATCTATCAGTCTTTTCACTTTATATTATATATGATTGCTAATTCTAAGAACTGACATTTGTGATATGCAAGTATAAATTTACATTAGAGAATATATTATACAATAATAAACACTTTCCTTGGTAACTATCTTTATGTAAAGTACAAATATCATTATTATTATTATTATATATAAATATACAGTTCTGTTATGTTTGCAGAATAAATATTGCAGTTTGCAGTTACTGAAAGGAAGCAAAAATATCACCACAATATATCTGCATACATATTGTAATCATAGCAAAATGTTTATACATACATTACATTTATTCTGTAAACTTAACAAAGACAAGTTTTGCAATTTTCATTCAATAATAATAAATATATATTTTGTATTATGGAGTTGACAGCAATGCAATTTCTTTTCTTTTTTTCTTTGAACATATTTCAATATTATTTGCATAATGTAGGAACTTTGTCAATAAAAGTTGTGAAAATTACAAAAAATATTTAAGAAAAATATTTATTTTGGACAAAGCTTTCTCTCTCTCTCATCTTCTTTCATACAGTTTCAAATTAAACCTACACTAAACATACATGCTGTATATTTATGTAATAAATACATACTCTAGAGTTAGCTTGGAAATGAAAAGAAAACAAGGAATATGTGTGTTTGTATATGTGCATATATATATATATATATATATATATATATATATATATATATATATATATATATATATATATATATATATATATATATATATATATATATTATAAATTTTCATATTTTGTAATTAAAGCTTCATAATATACAGTAATACAACTCTTGCAACCAGAGAGTATGTATATTTCTGTGGTTTTCAATGTTTACACTTTGACTGTCATTGAAAATGTCACAGACGTAATAGAGTTGAAATTTGTGTATACGCACTGAATACTGAAAGAAAAAAAAGTTAAAAGAAAAGAAGAAGAATTAAATTATGAAGTTGTTAATGAAAGTTATGGTTTTATATATATACATATATATATATATATATAAATTAATAAGTATATTATACAATGACATGCAGAATGCTTATGTAATAAAATATAAAATAAATTTCATGACTGAATAATCGAGCTATAATATTGATTGCATAATTTGATATCAGAAAATTAAAAAAAAATTACTTTTTTATACACTTGTCAAATATTTATCAGTAATGAAAAAAATAGCTCTATATAAAATTATAAATTTATAATAATATTTATAGCATAATTCTTTATTAAATTTTGAACTCCCCCCCAACCCCCATTTTCTTATCCAATTTACAATTGCATCAATGAAAATAAGCACTGAGTTAATGCAATGTATTTCTTTTGGTCTTTTGCAGCAAAACATGTATAAAAAATATGATTATACCTTAACAAAGATATAATTTGGTAACGTTGAAATGAGATTGTTGCATATCGCTTGGATCAAAATACCTACCTGCAATCCCTTTAATAACTATTTAATTTTATTCATTGAGGCTTCTTTATTCTTAAGCATAGGTATAAAAAAGTGGTTAAATCCATCAGGAGTAAAAGTACGTATACAGTCAAAATGGAAGCTTTGCACCGTGCATATCTTCAGTACCCTCTGAAGTTGCAAACGAGATGTGATTATTTATTTATTGTAAAACAAAAACAGGCTTGCACCTAATACAATGATGGTACACAACACATAGTATAAAGAATTTAATTCATACAATATAAAATTTCAGACCTGCATACAGACATACAGCATACATACACACATAAAATAGTAATTAATAACAACTTTCAAAATTAACTCACAATTTTTTATATAATATATAAAGTTTTGTTATTGAATTACATGAATCATAAATGTCAATACACATTCATTACAAAAAGAAATTCTACAAATAATTCAAAATTTATAAATTTCAAATCCAAAACTTTTTTTATTTTTGCGTATAGTTAAAAACACATAAATTGCTAAAAAGACCCGCTTATTCAGAGTCATAGGCAAGTTTCCTTAAAATATAATATATTTTATATATTGCTTAAATTTTATCATTTCTTTTAATATAATATTTGATATTAAAATTTTACCACAGAATGAAAATAGAATTACAAAGCGTGAATTTTTTACCATCAAGTTATTAACAACGTTATCGATGCATTATTAATTTTGACTTAAGTTATTGAAGCAAATATTGAAATGATTTACAATCATTCTAGTGATTTGTGATAAAACCTTTTGGAAAACAATAGATTTATTTCTGATACGCAACATTTATTTTCTATAGACAATTTAAACCTGTTCAAACATTTTGCAGTAAAAATTATAAAAGAAAAGATTTAAATATCCTATTTTAAATGGGCAAATTAGTACAAAAACAATAAATCTTCACCAGATAAAAAAAAAATGTGGAAAGAAAGAATGAAAAAAAATAATAATGGAATTTACTCATAAAGTTTAAAAAAAATTAGAAGAAAAATGTCATGCTAATGAACTATGAAACTCTGCTTTAAATTTCCCATTATCCATTTTTATATATAGTTGTCCTCTCTCTCTCTCTCTCTCTCTCTCTCTCTCTCTCTCTTTTCTTCACTTTTTTTTGACGTAAATATTTAATACGGGTTATAAAAATTTATATTTTAAAGGGATTAAGTTAAGAAAATAACTCAATTTTAATTCACATTTAGTTAATTAAAAATTAACATGAAAAGTTTACTATACATTCTACGTACATATAATATATAAATTTATATAGCACTTTTGAATGTATAAGGCATGGGGTACTGTACATTAGTACAGGCACCATCTCTATACAAGCATGCGAACACTTTATTTCCCAACGGTAGCTGAAAACGAGAAGAAAAAGGAACGTTTTATTTGCCTTAGGATTTTAAACTTTGGGGTTATATAGTATAGGTATAGTGTTTTTTTGTAAATACAAATTTACTTTCTCTGACTTTATATTTTTCAATATCAAAATTGTAAATTTGAAAGAAATAAGCTAAGAAATGAAAGGAAAATGAAATTACAAAAAAAAAAAATGTTTGATTATATTTAATGCATTGATAAAAAAATACATATATATACATTATTTGAAATGAAAAATTAAAGTTGGAGAAAATAAAGTGTGCTCATGACATGCAAGTAAAGTACATAGAAAATTCAAATACCAAAAGTTAAAATTGTAAAATGTGTTGTCTAGCGCGTTTTTTTTTTTAGTACTTTTTTTTTATTTTAGTTAAAAAATATAAGAGCGCTTGCGCGTGACTGCATCGCAGCGACATTGAGCTTGCTATAGCAAAGAGAGTGAGAAAGAGAGAGAGAGAGAGAAAAGAGAGAGAGAGGGCGCAGTTGGGTGGATTATAAGCAGGCTGCATCACCGCAACGCGAGGCAGTATTGCTCGGGTGTTTACCGCATAAGCATTGCAGTCAGTCACAGAGAGACAGAGAGAGGAGAGAGAGAAATAGAATCTGTTGTTTTCTGTGACTTGCCGCACGCGTCAAGCGGCAAATATATTTATGTGTAAATGATAATGTGTGATGTGATTTTTTTTTCTTCTTCTAAATAATTAAACACAATGAGACGTGTCAATAAAAATAATAATGGACGTCAGTCCAAACTTGTAGATACAAATAGTGATAAGTGTGGCACTTCTTGTCATCATGTATATGGACCAGTCGCAGTTATTGCAATTAGTTGTTATTTAAATGGATTAAATGGTGATTTTGTTCATGATGACATTCCAGCAATTGAACAAAATCGTGATGTTTTGGGAATTACATCATTACATGAAGTATTTATTAATGATTTTTGGGGTACAAGTATGGGTGATCCAGCAAGTCACAAATCTTACCGTCCTCTTACTGTTCTATCATTCAGGTAAGTCAAAGAAAAAAATATTATATAATGTATATTAATTACAAGAAAATAAAATAATGTCATTTTAATATCTCATCAGAAAATTTTTAAACCTTTAATTTTGTACTTCATCAAATATTACAGGAATCTGAAAAGTAAAACACTATAAAATAAAATACAAAAATAAAGCTTTAAAAGCAAAAATTTAAATTTTAAAACACTGGGGAAGGGTGGAAACAATTCTATTTCATATAGAGAGGAGATGAGAAAAAAAAAGAAGCTAGCTTGACCTCTCTTCTCTGCTTCTCTCTTTCTCTCTCCGTTTTACAATGCTGATGTATCAATATGCGACCACTATATGTTTTCACGACCTCTGCTTTTATATACTCTGAAAAATCACTGTTGAAGTAAGCAAGAAAAAAAATTAAGTTTTAGAAACCTTAAAAGTTACTTAAATACTCTTAGGACCTAAGCTTTTCAAAATTACAGAGAAATAAAAAATCAAAAAATATTATGAAAATTTTATTAAATTATGAAAATAATTTAAAATTTAAAGCGTAGAAAGTAAAACTAATAAATTTGTTCACGGGAACCGAGTCGTTGTTTCCAACCCGTTTTTATAGAAACAAAAGTTTTTATTTTTTTTCCTTTCTCTCTCTCTCTTTATAGGAAATTTTATATCACTTTTATCTTACTTTAAGAAAATGATATATATTTTAAACTTGCCTCAGTAATTTTGTTAGAGACTCTAGAAAAAAATATATATATCATAACGCTATAAATTATATAAAGAAATGATTTAATGTTTAACAAAAGAATAAAATAAATTTTTGTAATAAAATAATTTGTAAAATAAAATTATTATTATATTGTAAAACGTTAAAAAATTGCGTTAAACTATTAACGACTTTAAGATAAAAATTAGCTACATTACTTCAAATTACATATCCTTTCTCTACTTTTATTATTTGTATAATTTTAAAAATAATTTTTGTTCTATTTTCAAATAAAATGTTAATTTTATGATAAACACGTAAAATTATAATAATAAAAATAAACGACAAACAAAAACAATATATATATATATATATATATATATATATATATATATATACTAGATGAAAATAAAATCATGATATAATATGTGTTTTCGTGCTTAAAAATGAATGTTTAATTTTTTCCCTTTGCATTATCAACTTTTTTTTTTTTTTTTTTTTTTTATAAAAAAAATTAGACTGAAAAAAATAGAAAAAAAGATTAGGTGATTAGTAGTTATAAAATGTGTTGTTTCATAACTAGTTATTATTATTTTTGAATGATCAAAATTGAAAATGATTAGCATTTGTCGGAATAATTTAATTTTATCACATAAAAAGCATGTACATCATAATGTATGATAATGAACATGCACATTTATATAATATGTATAATTGTATTGCAGTGTAATTCTGATTTACATAAAATTAAAATGCAATATCGATTAACATAAATCATGTCTCTACATTTAAAAAAAAAAAGGTCACAAAGTCATGATTATAATGAATTATTACAGTAGGTCATATTTTTTTCATTTAATTGAGTAGCATATTTTTTTTTTACTACATTTTTTTTAAACCTTCAATGACCTTCAGCTTTTATAATGTTGAATTATTACAAGAACATATCACAAATTTCTTTTGTGATGAAAGACAAGGACTTTTATGCCTGTGTAATACTAAAATGTAGAAAAATATGTTTGGAAAAGTTCATGCCAAAAAAAAATCGTCTTCTGTTACTATTTTTTTCTGCATTTTTTTTTTTTTTTTTTTTTAAAACTGTTTAAGGAGAAAAATATTTTATTAACCATTGAAAATAAAATAATCATGGACTGTACTGTAGCTTAGGTAACATAATGTCCCTTTAAAGGAATAGACCAGAAGAAAACACAATCATTTATATCACAAAAAACTTGATGGGACTTACGACTTACATAAATAACTTTAGTTTGTCTCAAAACCCAACTGTAGCTCCGTAGCAGTGATCAGAAAGTTTCGATTTATGCAACCCGCACAACACTATCTTTTTTAAAATAATTTTTGCATGTTTCTGACGTCATAAGCATGAATAGTCACTTAATTTACATACTTTACAGTATTTTCACGCTCTCTCGGGAGGTACATTATCATTCTGGTAAAAATTGTCATCAGTTTTGAAGATCCCATTTCGTGTTTATTCATTAAAAAGCACATTTTGTTTTATGTGGTCTATGGCTTTAAGTATTAGTAGAGGGAGAAAATAGACCATTTCAAAACCACAACTCAATTGCAATTATCTGTCATAATAATACGATTATCCGTGCAAAAATTAAGTCAATTTTTTGTTTGCAGTTTTAAACCCGTGCAAAATAAAATTTGGTAAAAAATTGTTTAAAAATGAATCGTTAAGGATATTGAAAGTTGTTGATTTCCTCCCTAAATTTTAGTTGTAGTGTGTTATTATTTGCAATTATTATTATTATTTTTTTTTTTTGCACAGATCGTCTATGCAGTGCATTGTTTAAAAAAAAAAAAAAAAAAAAAAAAAAAAAAAGGTTCAGCGATAAATCTGTGATTGGTCTTTAAAGCTCTTTATATTTCAAGTATTTTGATCTCATATAATGTAAGTGTGATATTTTAAAGTTTTATATTTTAGCGCATTCAACTTTCGTAAAAAAAAAGTGTTTATATTTCATTCATGAGAAAGCTTTCAAGCTCATTGCAGTAACTTGAAACCACGCACCTTATTTCGCATTTGAATCTTTTTGTCACAACCTATCTGTATCCAACTCACTCAGTAGAAAAAAAAGGATGTGTTTCAGATATTTTTTTATATTTTAGTTTAGGGAAAAGAACATAAAAAAATGTTAAGTTTAGATTCATTCTCTTGTTCCATAATACTCTTATATGTCTTTAGTCCAAGCGAACAAAATTAAATTATACGACGTCTTTACTCTTTTCGTCTTCAGCTATCACGCCTTTTGTTCTCTCTTTTAGAGATAGTGTTAAAACTGTTTTAACAGCTTGCTTAAAAGTAGGAATCAAAACTTTGACCAAATTTTCAATTTTAGATTTCGGAATTAAACTTTAAAAAAATAAAATAAAAAAGTTTTAATAGTCAGCAATTATTAAAAAGATTATATAACAAAACATGAAAAAAAAGTGTAATTTATGCTGCATTTATGTGAATATAGAATTAATGTTGCTAAATTATGAAACAACATAGTAATAATGTTATAAAAAAAATGATATGAAACATAATTATTGTACAATAAAGCATAAATTATGTTGCAATGAACAAATGTTCTTGAGATAAGATAGCGTATTTAGTTGTTTACGTTTTCGTTAGTTTATTTTTAAACAGTTTTAAAACTTTATGCAAAAATTTAAGTAAACTCTATTTTAGTTTCTTTTATATATATTATAATATACAGTTATAGGAACATAATTTTTGTTTAAAGCATCGCTCAAAACCAACACTCATTTTTCGAAGCCATTTCAATATCACTCTAGAATGCGTAAAAAGTAACACTATTTTAAGTATTTCTGTTGAGATATTTGACTATATCTATTGTCAACACGATGCATCTATATATATGTATAAAAAATCAACAAACATACAAAAATATAAACAAAAATAACGAAAAACGTTTTTGGCATGGAACTTGAGCTTCCAAATATATACAAACATATAGATATATATAAAAAAATTCCCATCCAACGGGAAAAAAAGAAATAGATTTTTGTATTTATAAATTTTTCTTGCAAAGGAAAAGAATAAAGTTGGCATCGACGCTACTTTTTGTCAAAATAATATAAGGAGGGGTCTAACTTTATGTTTTCTCAGCTATGCTGGAATTTTATTACACACACACACACACACACATGTATATATATATATATATATATATATATATATATATATATATATCCTTCCTCGTCTTTTTTTCCTGTATTGTAAAATTAACATTGATATTGGAAAAGTTGTATAAATTTTTGTTAGGTCAAAGCTCGGTATTTATTTTTTTTTATTTAAATTATATTCAAACGGTTACAAAACAAAAATCTACATTAATAAAAATAAAACGTTTTTCTGATATACCGCTAGGTCCGCTAGTGTATTTTGACCATAAAATAACAAAATTAGGTACTGCATAAATATAAAGCATTGATAAGTGTTTAATAAAAATATATTGTTTCCGTGAGGCATACAATTGTAATAATATATATATATATATATATATATATATATATATATATATATATATATATATATATATATATATATATATATATATATATATATATATATATATATATATATATATATATAATAATAATAATATATATTATAGTATATTCAATATAGCCCTAAAATTCCACAGCTTGCATTTAAGCGTTGTTTTGATTAAAACTAATATAAAATCATAACAGTATAAAGTATATTATTAGTATTTCAATATGTCTAACTTTAAGAAAAGTACAGTAATTATACACAATCATTTTTAATATAAATTTTCTGTCAATTTACCATATATATGAGATAATGATAATCTTTTTAAAGGGTTAAATTTAACATACTTAAGTAAAATGTGAGGATTGATAGTATGGCACCTGATGGGTTCTTGAATCAAGTTTAAGATGATGATTCTTTGAACTTATAAAGAAGACATTATGTTAAATAGCCTCATCAATATAGCTACATTAAATCGCACTTATAGCTCAGCCCATGCAGCTTCAAGGCTTTCCAAAGTATAGTATATTACTCAGCTCTCTATATAATGACTTCATATCATACTCCATAGATCTATTAACATAACAAATATTTTCTTTTGCTTTTTTCAGTTTTTTTTTCACAAATCTATAAAAATTTAACTATCATGCTATAGTACACGAAAATAATTAATCTCTGATAACGTATCTCTGTTTGGCTGTATATTAGTAAAGATACTTTTCACAACTATATAAAGAGATACAACTCAAGTGCATACAAATTTCCGTACTTTGAAAATTATAAAATACTGACTATCAAAGTATTAAGTTGTAGAAAAGTTGTTGTACACATGATTCTATTAATATATTTTAACATTTAATTTCAGTACGTGTTTTTTTTATCTTTTCATTTCAAATTTGGCGCAATTTTTTGAATAGTAAAATATTTATATTATCACAATCGTATGTCCAACACAACTTTTTTTTCTGTGCAAATGGATGTGAGATGCTATTAAAGCCTAAATTTAAGAAATAATAATAATTGTTCTCTAATTACCACAATTTTCTATCAGCATTTTGAAACATGCATAGTCTAATAATAATTGATAGACAAAAAATTTATTATAATGTGATTAATAAAAAAATAAAGATTTAGAATTTTTAAGTGAAGTAAATTCAATACATTGCTTTATTTATTTTTGTATTTTACTGTCATAGTTTTATTATAATAAAATACGACATTTCTTTGTAGATATTGCATTAGGAATGTAAATTTATTACTTTTATTGTGAAATAAAAGTTTCTTTTCTCTTGTTTTCTCTCTTGCGATGCACACAATCATATTTTCTCCGAAACAAAATATTATTATATTATATATTATTCTAAAACCTTTTAGAATACAAGAAAAAAAATGATTTGATATATATCTATATATGAAATATAATATTTTATTTTCAATAAATAAAATTTCATGCACTGTCAATATTATATATCGAAAATAATAGTAAAATTTATTAGTTTATATACATATATACAAATTTTTATTATGAAAACCAAAAGTATAATAAAATATTATGACGATGGTATAGGTAAGGGTTAATATTATATAACCTCTTTTTTTATATACTATATGTTACAAGGTAATAAAAATGCAATAATAATTTCTATAGTATAAGAAGGGGTGAAAGATAGAGTATAGGTTATCACAAATTTAGCCAAATTTCATTCAATTTTAACCCCATTAACTGGACATCATACTGCTATATATATATATAATGTATAAGTCAGTTATCAGCTTCATCAAATAAGAATAAAATATGTTAAAAAAAATATTTTGATATATGGTAATGACTTCATCTTTTACTTCATATGATTTTGATTATAATCTAAATCACTAAAAACTTTTCTCATTCTATTTCAGTATGTGTAAAACATACAATAAATTAAAATTGATTATGTATTTATGTACGTAATTGTATAACTATTTTTCTTTGATCATTTTTATATAAATTTATGACATCGCAATGATTTTTATATTTTTTTTTTAAGTTGAGGTTATTTTGTTTTGTTGTTAAAGGAAAAAAACTGGTGGAAGGGAGAGGGTGGGAGGAGTGAGACCCTGGGGGGTGTAAAAAGCTCAGCAATATACTCACCCATGTATATAGCATAGCCTTGTTGCCTATACTTCATACTTTAACTCTGTAAGCAATATAAATACACGCACCAAGAGAGAGAAAGAGAGAAAGAGAACGGCCAAGCGAACTCTTTCATACTTGCAAATTCTAAACACAAACACCTCGCCTAAGGGAAAACTAAACTAACTAATTAAAATTATTTTTTAAACATGTTTAAACAAAACTACGTAGGTAAAAGAGGCTGTGTGCGTGCATTATATATATATATATGTATATATATTTGCTATTTAATATAATATGTTATAATATATATATAAAGCAAATATTCAAAGTAAAGGGATGAAGGGAGGTTTTTGTAATGTTAGCAATATAGATATTTCCCTTATAAAGGAATATTGTATACTATACTGTATAATGTATATAATATATATTATAAATTTTTTATCATAGCGTAATATTATGCTATATTAGCTTAATTATTATGATATTGTGTATACCAGGATGCATACTAGACATAAAGTTATTGAGGGAACGAAAGAGATTTGTAATAATGCATAGTTATAGTATAATTGAAAATCAATATTTAGACACTTAACTGAGTGGAACCTAAATTTGAACAGACCTTAATGTCATTGTGAGTTACCGCCCATTAGGAAAAGGTGCTGAGTGCAGCGTAGAGGTAATAAAAGTTAGAAAAAGAGGAAGAAATTTGTGTGATTTGTAGCAAACTTGTTTCCACACACAAAGTAAAAAAATCTAACAAAGTTTATCATTTTGATTGAAAAAATCAAAATTATTACTTTGAAATTTTTTAAATTGAACATTTATCATAATATATAATAGTTCAGCAAATCAGTTTATAGAAATCTTATATTTTTTTCAGTAATTAAATAATAATTTTTGTTTTCACACATGCAAGTGTTTATGATGCCTCTAGTATATTAGATTAGGTTAAAGTTGGAAACAAAACGCCTTAAGTAGCAGAGCGTGGTAAAATACTAGCGATAACATAATTTGAAAAGAGTACTTTCATAGTTTTACTATTTACACAGTATTTTAAAGTTTCTTGAAGTATTCCGTCCTTCTTTATTTTCCTCTTTAAATACTAAAAAATATTATTTAAACTCATTATTTTTTAAGGTAAATTACAGACGATTAGAAGCTCATTTGTTTTCATAACATACAGTAACCTAAAATGTATTTTTATCGTGATATTTTTGTTGATATTAGTATATAAATTTGTATTACACTCTTATATAATATACTGCGCATTTTATTATTAAATTCCAAGTAAAATTCAAATTCCTATTTAAATGTTACGTTACGTGGTTTAATATAGTGAACAATCTATTTACCCTACTTATATTATAATAATTTCTCATCATTTTAATATATTCCTAAGAAATACGTAATTAAGTTTTAATGAGGAAATATAGAAAATGTAAAGAAAAATCTTTACCTCAATGTAATTTCTTTCATATTATTTAATATAGTAATTTTATATGTGTTTATAAGAGAAGTGCTAGATATTAAATTAGTATTGAAATAAATCAATAAATATATTAAAGTTGTAAAAAAAAGAGTATATTATGGTATTGATTAGTGAACCCACAATATGACGTGAATGATCACGCAATCATAACAACTGTCAAAATTTACGATACATAAAGCGTGCAAATTATAGTTCGAAAATATTCATAGTTCAATTTCGTAAATAAATTTTATTTAGATATAAACTAAAGTAGAGCTAACACTTAAAATAATATAAGTACAGGACATTATCTTATTTAAAAAAAAGAGATAGATATTAGATATAATAATAACTTATATAAGTCATAAATAAAAAGCTTATCAAGTATAATATATTTTTTTGGTTTTAAATTACAAAACGTTTTTATATTTTTTTCTTTTGTGTGTTTTTTAAAACTATATATGGACATTTTTATTAATAATAAATTACAATAAGGTAAACATTATTATTTGTAAATTATGTATAAAGGAAAGTGTTGCATACTTAAGTTAGCATTAGTTTTGAGTGAGGGTCATCGTGCGTGTGCTTATGGGTGCGGCTCATAATTTTTGTCTTACACCCGCATTGGACTGTTACGTTCTCTCTCTCTCTCTCTCTCTCTCTCTCTCTCTCTCTCTCTCTCTCTCTCTCTTTGTGTTATATGTGACCTGCCTTAGTGGTATATAGTACAAAACAAGCAGCTTTGACTAAAATTTACATATTGTTCGTGTTTCATAGTAAAAGGGTAACACAACTATATCACTGAAATATAATATTATGACAAAAATTCAACTTAAAAAAAAAAAAAAAAAAAAAAAAAAAAGATGTTATTTTTAGAACAAATACTTTTTTTTTCTTGTTATTGTTTTATAATTTTTTATACTTCTTTCGTACGTTAGAAAAAAAAATTAGACTTTTTTTTTTTTTTTTTTTTTTTTTTTTTTTTTATGAAGAAATTGATCTATAATTCTTTTTAAGGCAGGAAATCAGGTACTGCAGGATTTGACTAAAAATTGTGAAGAAAGAAAAATCTGAAATTTTGCACACTGATACATTAGGATATTCATAGTATCTTCAAAAATGTAAAAAAATAAAAATTGGGACTAGATTTTAAACTATGATTTTTTAAAGTTTTAATCCCATAACAACCCATGTTAATTTCAATAATTATTTTCTTTCTTATCTGATGGTCATGGGTTCTGAAAATTTTATCATACTTAGCTGTCAATATTAACTTTCAAATGGCATCATAGTCTGTAAGTTTTCTTTTTAAGTTCTGAGTTACAAGCCATCTATATACACAACCCTTAAACTAACTTAATGTGGACTTTTTTTTTGTAAAAAGTTGTGTTAAGGTTATTTCAAAATGAACAAAAATCTAACTCAAAATAAGATAGAGCTTCTATTAGCACGAAATAAATATTGTAAAAGTTGTGATTGACTTTGTTTACTTAACCAAGAAGCATGAATGATGAAAAATATATTACATTCTTGCTGAAATAATACAGTAAAAAAAAGCAATATCACCAAGCAGTGAAATATTTGATGTAACTCGTTCTACATGAAACACAAACAAGATAGTGTGACAAGAATTCTACTCATATTATATAAGATAACATCTCAGGTGAACAGCTTCTTTCAACCGAACACTGTTTGTTCTCGTTGTTCTCCATATACATGTGAACATCAGGCAAGAGTCGTAGATATATTACCATTTTATTGAAATAATGTGATAGGAAGAGGATTTACATTACACGTCAAAATGTCACATTTTTTTTATTATAGGAAAAAAAACTCGTATGTCGTTTCAGAAAATATTGGTTTAAAAAGCACTTTGTTTTGAAATATTACTTGAAATTATTTTCCATAGTGACTTTTTTCTTAAGTTTCTAAATAGTACTCTCTCTCTCTCTGTCTCTCTCTCTCTCTGTCTCTGTCTCTCTCTCTCTCTCTCTCTCTCTCTCTCTCTCTCTCTCTCTCTCTCTCTCTCTCTCTCTCTCTCTCTCTCTCTGATGATAGCACTTTACTTTGTATAGTGTTTCATATAAAAAAGAAACATATAGCTTCAAACTTTTACTTTCTTGTTGCGCTTTTAGTAACTAAAAAAATAAGAGAGAAAGAAAAAAACTTCAATATAGTTTTCTGTGATTCTGCAAACACCAACAAATTTATATATATTTATATATATTATATAAATGTGGAAAAGTTTTCCAATGAAAGTTAAAGGTAATGAAAAGTGATATATTAGTTTATTATTATTTGAAATCAAATATATTGCAATTGTATTGTTATAGTTGATTGAGCTATAGAATTAGATTTTGTATTGGGAAGCTAATTTATCAATCAATAAATAGGGAGGAGAGAGAGAGAGAGAGAGAGAGAGAGAGAGAGAGAGAGAGAGAGAGAGAGAGAGAGAGAGAGAGAGACCCGGAAAAAATAGTAAAAATATCAATATAGTAAATAGTAACCTATATATAATGGGTTTATAAGTTGCCTGTTAGTATATTATACTTAATTATTAATATTAAAATTAACGTGATGGTACCAAAATATTATGTGGTATGGAAGTGAAGATGATTATGTGGTACTCGCTATCTCCCGCCTGCACGCCTTCTAAATCCTCTTTATAGTGAAGCACATAAAATGTTATGACATGAGAACAAGCGGCAACTAAAGTATGAAGGCAGGGTCACATAATTGGAGTTTCATAATGCCACAACTTGGTCATTCAGGGAAATAAGTTGTATAATAGCATAGTGTCATTTTTAATACAACCCTTCAAGTTATTAACTTAAAAAAATAATATATATATATATATATATATATATATATATATATATATATATTATGTATATATATATATATAAACGAAAACATTTTATAGATTCTGGCATATTATATAAATAATCCTCTACGTATATTCAATACAGATACTATGTTAAAATAATTGAACGTTTATTAAATGTTAGTAAATTTTTATCCATAAATACGATTTTCGTGTAGCTAGTGTGTAGCTAGTGTTAAGAAACGGCATTTGAGGGAAACTTGCATTAGTTTTGGCTCTTTTATAGATATTTATGATTAGAATGTGTTTGTAAAATAGGAATGGATATATTTAATGACGATTAAAGATAACCAACTTAGGAGCTACTGACTGAAGGTTTTGCTATTATCCGCTTCCGATTTAACGTACTACAAATGTGCAATATAATCGATCATTTAAACTCCGAGCAAGTTTTTTTGCTTAAGAATAATACTGGAAATTTGACGCGAGTAATTGAATGTTAAAAAATATAATTTTGATCGAGTGATTATTAAATCGGTGGAATATATTATTAAAAACGTATAGAGTCAGTAGCTCTCCCAGAGTAATAGTAGTTGTCTTTCTTTACTCCTCTGTTGTGTCTACTTTTTTTTAAAATCTACCACCTTTCTTTTTAAATTGGTCAGCTTAAATTTGATAATAAATTTTACATCATTTCTATATAAAAAAAGCTCCAAACTATATGAAATAAAATAAATCACATAATTGGGTTTACGATTAATTCTCAATTATATTTCGATAAAATAAGTATCTTATTTATTTTATTATGTTTGTTTTTTTCATTTATATGATATATATTTTAATCACAATAACACTATAATGCTGTTCGTAACCCCTGTTCTCTTGCACCAAAAAATGCACAATCCATTTGATTAACCATAGCTGATCGTCATTTTAGGGGCAAAGAACAAGGTTTACGAACAGCATTATTAGCACTAGTGGTGAAAAAACAAAAAGTAGCCCGAATTACAAAATAGAATAGCTTATCTATATCACTAAATATTGCTGCATTTTTTCTCTCTTACGCTATCTCTCTCTCTCTCTCTCTCTCTCTCTCTCTCTCTCTCTCTCTCTCTCTCTCTCTCTCTCTCTCTCTCTCTCTCTCTCTCTCTCCCTCCTATAATACTTACTTAACAAAGTTTATTTTTGCTATCTTATACTTAAAATTGACTTGAGTTATGAATTTATGTGTTATAAGAAGAAGCCAATTTCATTATATTCTTTTCATAGTTATTTTAATAATAAAGTTTTAGAACCAAACTCACTCTGATTTATTGAATAATTAATGCCAAGCTAAGCAACAAAAGATATTGTGATTTAAAGCTATAAACATTAAAACTTAAAGTAACTGCACGTTACGCAGAAAAAATGTTTATAAAAGAAAAAAAAAAAAAAAAAAAAAGAAAAAGCTATACAAAAATGATCTCAATTATAGTTTAGAATAAATTTGAAATCATAGCTATGTAATATCTTTTAACGTTATTACATATTATAACGTTATGTTTTTCTTTCATTTAATTCTAAAAGAAAAAAATAGAAGGACAATTTCAAATAACATTAAATGAAAGTTTAGTATAAAGATGGGGGAAAAAAAAAAAGTTGTTTCAAAAGTAGGGTTTTATCTTAACAATTTAAAATGACGCATTTTGATGTGAGAAACTTAAAGTTAAGGAATTGGAATTTTATATTGATTTTTGATCCCCAACACACTTAATAAAAAGTTTGAAATGACTTCATTTTTTTTTAAAGACAATACATCTGTAACGTTATATATTTTAAAATTTTATTTTATTTTTATATAGCTACTAATGTTTAAATCATTTGATATATTGTATTAGCAGTAGTATTGATAACATAATTAAATTTGTTTTCGTTCTTGTTGTTTATAATAAAAGCACGCAGTTATGACAGCGTAAAGCTATTTTAAAGTTGATATTTTGATATCAATAATACAGGTATGGATGCAAAAATATAGGAAATACTTTTCTCCTTCACATAACCTATTACATAGCGGAACTTAAGATGTATTACTATTTTATTTTCAGCGAGGGGTGTGTATGAGTTTATGTTTATATGTAAAGACACTATATAGTATACAGTAATGTATACAGTGACAAACACCACCCACAATACTCTCCCTCCCTCTCGAATGATCTCTGAGCAATGATTTCCCGTTTTATTTGCCTGCTTGCATGGCCTTTACTATTCTGGGATGTAACAACCAGATAAAGCTTGAAAACCTCCCCCCTTTTTTTTACCCCCTAACACCTCTCTTCTCCCAAACCCCCTCAACACCACCCCAATTACGAGTAGCGCATACTAAATTCACATTCACCCATATAGATGTGGCGACCGCAATACGGAAACTGCTCTCTCTTTCTCTCTCTCTCTCTCTTTCGGTCGCTGTATGTGCTGTATGTACATTTCCTGATTACGTAAAAAAAATTTATACGTGATTAAAAAAATGAAACACACACATGAAAAAAAAAATTATGACAGTAACGTATACCACTGAAAATAATAAAAGAAAGATAACAAATAGAATATCACATACGATAATATTCTGTACATAATGGGTTGCCAGTCATATTATATCTATTAAATATATTTATGTAATTAGATATAATAGTATGGTATATATAGAAATCAATTTACGTCGTTATAATAGTTGTTTAATTTAATTAATGTATGTGTAATTTTAGTTTGGTAACACCAACATATAACATACAAATGCGCAAAATTACTCTAAAGTATCCATGTGTTTGCGGGTATTATTGATCTCACTTCAACATTATTGCAGCATACACATAATTCTATGAATTTATGAGTTTTTTTTTTTTTTTTTTTTTTTTACTAAATTTAGGAATGCATGCAATTCAAATAAATAAATGTAAATTTATTAATACACCTTTTTAATTTTGTATTTTAATGTGTTTATGTAACAAAATATTTGTAAAATTGTGTTTGAAAAAATAAGTTCTGTTACCTGTAATGCATTCGCAAATCATTAAGTCAGATTGTTTTTTTTATCTATGCTGAGTTTTACGTTATTTTTACAATGTGTCCCATATTTTTGGGGAGAAGCCAAAGGAGAATAAGTTAGTAAATAGTTTTTTTTTTTTTTTAAGAACTAGATAGCCGATAGTGGAAGTCAATTTATTTAGTGTTTTATTAACTTATGTTTTTGATATACATTAATAACTATTAACTGAACAGAATACATAATTTAATTGTAATAATTTTACGATAAAAAAATCACAACGTAAAAAAAAAAAAAAAAAAAAAAAAAAATCTAAATTACAGCAGCCAGCGTTGGACTCAAAGAAAACTTCCTTTATATATAAAGCACGTGATTCAAGCGGAAAAAAATGAAGTAAAGACGGAATATATTTTTTTTTGAAATGCTTCATTGCTTTATGATATCATTTCTTAGAAGTTCAATCGTATAAAAAAGTAAATTGTGGAAATATGATAAAAAAAAAAAAAAAAAAAAGATTTTTATCATTTAGATACTCAAAGATAAATCTTACTCAACGTTGAATGTAAAAATGATAATATATTTTATGATAAAAATTCTTATTGTTATAGAAAAAAAATATAGAAGAAATCTTTTTTTTTTTTTTTTTTTTTTTTTTTTTGGTGATAAAAAAAAAGAGCTGAGGTTTCCGATACTTTATGTAAGTTTTTCAAGTGAAAGTGAACGACTTTAGAGTTACGAAGCGAATAAATTGTAGTAAAAAAACATTTTAATGTTAGAGAGTATTATATAAGAATGGAGAGCACTTTTGTCTCTTCTGACGTCACTATTTGGATCTCAAATCCTCTCTTTCTCATTGCAATATTTTTATTACACCTAATTTCATTTAAAAATTATTACTTTTAATTTTTTTTTGTAGTAATAAATATTAACCTCGTATTTTCTTTAATTTTTTAGTAACCATCGCATATATTTTAGTATAGAAATGAATGGTGTGCTTGAAAGTTTTTTTGTTTGGAAAATTTCTTACGTCAAGTTCTTAGTAATTAAATTGTTTGTAAAACATATATTTTTTTTCATACTATTTGATTTGATGCAATAAAATTAACGACTATATGATGAATATCTTTTAACTATCTTTTTGCTCATATTTTCACACCAAAAAAAATTATTAGAACTACATTTTGATACTGCTTTGTATTGTTATTGTAATATTTTAGTAAATATACAAAGTTAAACTAAAAAACTAAATAAAAAATACTAAATATGATCGCATAACTGTATACAGGTAACATATTGAGCCAGAGTTATTATTATTATTACGATTTTTTTAGGAAGTATACAAAAAAATTCTTTGTTTTAAAGTAAGCCTCCGACGTCATCAAGGAATAAAACAATAGATAGTTTGTTTACTTATTTTGTACGATCGTCACTTGTCTCAAGAAAACAAAATACAACAAACAAAAGCAGTAAATAAACAGCAATTTGATAACGTCATAAACAAACTTAAAAAAAAATAATAATAAATATATACATTTAAAATATTATCAAAATGTTTCCAATAGAAAAAAAAATTTAACAAAAGCATTCTGGCTTACAAACAAAAGTAAAGCAAGAAAAAAACACAATGATTTTATTTAAAAACAAAGTTATAATATAAAATTGGATTATAACAATTTATTTATTCCATACGCATGTTATTATAAAATTTTACAGCGTATCAAATTCAAATGAATTCTATACAAACTGTCAACTCATCACCTATCTATTGGATTTATATCAAATATTTTTGCTGACGTAATATTATTAAACAATATATTGATTAAATTTCTTTTTTATATTATTATTCTAAATAATAATGAAATAAAATTTTATAGCTATAAAACGGAAATGTATAACTTTATAATATAATATTATTATTTGTATTTTTATAAAAATATTATTTTACAAATAATATTACATTTTACTATTATATTACATTTTAGAACAATATGCATTTTTATAAAGTTTAGAAAACAATCACATAAAAAAAATAATATTTAATTCCGTACAGTTAAAACATGTTACTTATTAAATAATATAAAATAATAATTATTAAATTTTGTTCACACTTCATCGCCTTTTCCCAATTTATTTAAATAAATATTTGTACTTTTTCACATAATTTACTTTAAAAAGAACTCAAAGCAATGTTAATAATCCATATATTTTTTTATTGATACATAATTTGAATACAGTTGAGTTGATCTGCTATATGTATTATAAAGAACTGATTGATGTACTTTCAGTATATATTTAAAAACATTATTTTAATATGATGAATCAATTGAATGCTATGCTGGGAGATATGTCAGTCATCGGGCCATAAAAAAAAAAAAGAAAACGATTAAATTTTGCAGTTCTTTTAAATTTTTTGTGTTATTAATAAAGATATATCACACATTTAAAAACTCAACGTTTTTTGTTGTTGATACATTATCGAGTCTCATTTAACTCTATTCTGTGTTATATATATATATATATATATATATATATATATATATATATATATATATTATATATATATATATGCATATAAAAAAACATATACACATTCAAAACAAAACATTAATAAAATTTCTATGGTAACTTGTGTTCATAAACTCCCATTAATTAGTAGAAAAAAAGAACTAACAACAACATAATAGTAGGGGAGAGAAACACAAATTTTTAAAATTTATTACAAACATATTGCGTATTTTATTATATGTATAAAAAAGGATTAATATTACGTGTTATAACTTTAAATGCACTTTATTTTATTACATATATAAATTATTATTAAAAATAATAAATAAATAATTTTAAATTTAATTAACATATGGTATTGAAATAAATAACTATAAAAATAAATTAATATTATTGTTAATTAAAATACATAAATCTTTTGATGTATTTTATAATATATTAAGGGATGGAAATTTATATTTAAAAAAAAAATAGATAATTTGAAAGAGAGAGAGAGAGAGAGAGAGAGAGAGAGAGAGAGAGTTTTAGAATTTTGTTGAATAAAGAGAGAAAAGTTTTCAATGCTCAAGTTATGACCAGATGGTACCAGCTACAGAGTAAGAAAAGGAATGAAGAAAAATATATAGAACGTGAGAGCTGATTGAGGAATCAAAGGACTCTCTCTCTCTCTCTCTCTCTCTCTCTCTCTCTCTTGTATTATACAACTGCAATTTCAAACTGGTGCCCTTTGTGACAACATTTTTCTCTGCTCTCACATTACTAAAATTTCTCGCCAATATTACTCTCTCTCTCTCTCTCTCTCTCTCTCTCTCTCTCTCTCTCTCTCTCTCTCTCTCATTCTATAATAATATTACAGTAAAGCATAATAGCGAGTGTTTATCAAGTACTAGTATGGGACGAAAAGCGCACTTGTGCAATAAATACAATGCGGTAGGCATTGTGCCAAAAAACCCTCACGCCACTATATACTCACCGCAAAATACTCTAGCTTCGTTTACGACTATTAAATGTCCAGTCTAACATAAAGCACCATATATATATATATATATATATATATATATATATATATATATATATATATATATATATATATATATATATATATATATATAATATACCTTTTCCTTTTGGTATATAACCTAGGGAGAAATATAGAGAGGGTGAGATAAATTTTACTACAGTGCATGTCGACCTAATCATGAACATTCTTGCCTCTCTCTCTCTCTCTCTCTTTCTCTCTCTTCTATTCTATAGATACTATCGAAATTTTGTGATAAAAAAATAACGTTTATAAAAGGGGTGAAACAGATGCTGAAAATAAAGGTTTAACAAAATACAGTAGTGGTATATAGGGTTTCTTTCACGATATCTATCTTAAAAATAAATAAATCAAATGTACTATATGCTTAATAAATGCTTAGAACATAATAAATGACTATTATATTATTAAGATTTTTTTTCTTCTTTCAACAAATTTGTTTTAATTGTATCAAATATATTGGAATTAAAAAAAAAATCCTTTAAATACAAACATTGTCTCTATTATTAGCTATATACTCTTTAACAATCTAATTGTATAAGAAAAATAAGGAATTCTTTACGTGAATTATAAAATATTCAAATTTTCTTAGATTTTAGCATTATATATATTTTAAACTTGTAATACTCAATTTTTTTTTTTTTTTTTTTTTTTTTTTTGCATTTTTTTAATGATATCTGTTAATTTATTATTGTACTAAATTACTCAAACAACATAAGATATTTCATCATGGAAAAATAAGCTAATAAATTTTAAAATATATTTTACTTGGTTTCTATATTATTATTCCTTGTTTACATTCTAAATAATTAAAATGAAATTTGTTTTAATGTATTATATTATAATGTATCATGCAATCAAGTATATATCTCTCTTTTCCACTTAATATAATTTTTTCCCCTACCATTTGTTATATAAATAGTTATTATTATTTTTAAATTATGTATGAACAGCTAACAAAAAATATAACAAACTGAAACTATAATATATATGATAAAAAGGTTTTAGTAAATCAATAAAGTGGAAAGAATCTGCCCTCTTTTTTTTTTCTATCTCTCTCTTTTTTTGATAAAAATAGACAAAAGACAAATAAAGAATCAACTCAATTTTTAATGAGCTTACTTTAAATGCGAATTTTTGTATTTTTTTCATCATAAAAACATTGAAAAAAAAAACTCAAAGATTATATTAATTATACTCTTTTCATTTATTTCCTTTTTTTTTTTTTTTTTTTTTCATGGATTAAAAACACAGAAAATGGTTGTTTGTGGTAGTAAACGTACAAAAATTATACATGCAAAGAATATAAAATAAAAACACCAAAAATTACACTATTGTAAAAATATAACAAACCAACAAAAAACGGTAGGTAAAAAATGAGTCATTATACATGCAATTATCAGGGAGAGAAACAAAAAGCTTAATAAAAACAATACAATTGAGGTAAAAAAAAAATTATATAAAGCATTAAACTTTTGTTTTAATTTATTTAAATAAAATAAAACTATAACGATTTTTAGGCTTACATGAAGTAAAAACTGCACTTATATAATATATTTTTATTATAAAGTATAATTATATTTCTTGATATTTAAATTTAAGTTGTTCACAGTTTTTTTAATAATTCTTATTCTAGAGTTTTATGTTTTTGAAAATTTTGAGAAATTAAAAATTCATTTTTTTAATAATATTAATTTAGTTTTCAAGTAAAGTATATTGAAATATGTTCTTTTTTTAATTAAAATTTCTTATTAAAAATAAATGATAATAAAATAAAGGAAAACATTTCATTCAAAACAAATGTAATGAATCTTTGAAATAATGTAAAAATTCATTAAGATACTAAATATATAATATTTGCTATTTCTAAAGAAAAACAAGAAAAATAGAAAACTACTCTACTACTAAAATGATATTATACAGTTTTGATATAATGTTTCCATTGAATTCCTTTTATTTCCCCTTTCTAAAAATACAATACAACTAGAAAATTTTATTTTGTAAGAAACTCATTTCAAGACAATGAATTATATCAACGTGGCATAGTTCCAAAAAAAAAAAAAAAAAAAAAAAAAAAAAAAAAAAAAAAAAAGCAAACTTAAATTCAAAAGTTTGTATATTTCTTACATAATAATGGTATGAAAATATAACAATGTATGGTTTTAAAATGCTATGGAACAGCTTGGGAGCAAATTAGAGAACATTTTTCATAGAACGACATTGTTAAAATCTCTTTCTCTCTCTCTCACACACATGTTCTCTCTCTCTTTCATTTCACTCATGTGTGTAAAGTTTTGTTGATGCAAATTAAAAATTGCTTCTGTAAGCATCGTTATTTTCCATAGAAACAATGCAAGTTAGTGTTATGAGTGAGAGAGAATGAAAGAGAAAAACAGTTAATAAAATATAAATGTATAAAATGAAACTTTAAGGATTTCATGAAAATACAAAAACACATTACAATACTAATATTTAATAAAAGAAGCTTATAATACAACGCAAATATGAAAATGCGTGCGCAACTTAACAATTGTTACTTGCTTTTCATCAACGTAAAAATAATATTTTAACCTTCTATACAAAAAAAAAAAAAAAGGAAAACTTTTGTTGCTGTGATACAATAAAAAATAAAAAAACAGTAAATTCAAAAAGTATTATATACTTATGCATATACATAAATTATTTTATATTACGCCATAAAGTTAATTAAAAATTATTATTTAATGATATTTAATAAATAATATAAAATCACTTAAATTAATGAATGTTATTGATTGTTTATTAATAATAATTAGTTTTGAATATATGTGTGTTTGTGTTACTATGTTTATTTTAATTTTTGTTTGTTTGAACAACATAAAATATTTAATTCCTATAAATTATTATATTATTGATTGCATAATTATGTTTCAGCAAAATAATAATAATAAATTACATGTGAATGCAGTTTCAAATTATGAAAATATTAAACTAAACTGATTAATTGTTAATTTAAATTAATTGTAGGTTCTATAAATAGTTAATAGTGTTTTATAAAATCAAAGTAGAGTATAATGATTTCAATATTGTTAATGTTATTTGGGACTTGTTATGTCTCGAACTCAAAATGCTGTAGTTTTTAAGTCATGCTTAAAAAAAAAATTAATAAATAATAAAAATAAAATATAAAAAATAATAAAATAATAAATAGATATATAAAAAAAAAAGAAAGCAAGAAAGACAAAGATAAAGAAGAAATAACAAAATAAGGCAAAACTAAAATAGGCTTAATTGTAAATAATCATTAAACAAAATAATAATGATTTTAGTCAGCGCCTGCAGAAAAGTAAGGCTATGCAACCAGTAGAGCATTTCTGACGCACTATTTGCCTAACTTGCAGGATACTCGTAATCTGAACTCTCATTATTTCTTTATACAGATACTTTTGTAAATCCTTATTTCCTTATGGTTTCACAATGCAAAGACTTCATTTAACATATTAGTACTTTATAAATATAAAGTTTGTCCATACGGCAGTGAACTAAACTGTTTATAACTGTGTCTGAAAAAAAAATAGTTTTATTATATTATCTAACAAATTTATTCAAACAAAAGTTATTTACAAGTTCTATTAAACGTAGTTTACATTATATCAATGCAATAATAATTATATTTTATTGTTATAATGTAAAATAAATTTATATTTGCTCTATTTTTAAAATAGCAACTTTTCATAATACTTACATACATGACAAATTTATTGTTACTTACAGCCTTGAAAAATAAATAGTATAATAGTATAAATAAAATAAGCATAGGAATGAAAGAAACAAAGAAATAATATCGTAACTTTTTAAATATGGGTTTAAAATTAAATAAAAACAAAAATTATATATTATAAATGCTGATTTTTTTTTTTTTTTTTTTTTTTTTTTACATAATATGATTTGATAAACTGAGGATTTAAAGTCTGTTAATCCAGTGTAAGTTTTAGTTTTGTTGTATGCGGTTAGCGTGCGGTATACCTCAAAACTCGCGATACTATAATCAGATAACACACGCATATTCGTCTAAATTTGACACGTGACAAACTGAATTAATATCAATCAATTCTCTTAAGAACCTTGGGAAATGTTACTTGTTTAATCTTTAACTACTTTATTCTTGAATATTTTATTTTGCTTACTGTTAATACCATTTTTACTATAATGTTACTTTTTTAAAAATTCTAAAATTTCATTGCATTATATATTATTGGATCGCTATTTTATTAAATAAAATAATTATTATAGCTTTTTAAATAGATTTTGTCAATTTAAAAGTAAAAAGTAGTTAAAAATACGCACACACACAAAAAAAATACTATCTTTAACAGTATATATCTTTTCTAAAGTGTACATTTGCGGTTATTTTAAAAGCCTTGGCAACATTAAAATGCACTGCTTTTTTACGTTAAAAAAACAACAATCTTAATTAAAAAAAAGGCCGCAATGCGGGTGGATTTTTAATTATAATAGAAATATTTCACTTAGTAAGTTCATTTTTTTTCATTCGTATTTTATTATCTTATCGACTTGTGTTTAAAAAAAAAAAAAAACGAAGTTATCATTGAATGTTATTTCAGTCTAGTATATAGAGAAACCTTTAGGATTATAAATGATTATTTACTTAAACACTTTTATCTTCAAGACTGTGTCTTTAAATAACCGATAAAATACTGTGAAAATAGAGCTTTAAATCTCTATATTGCTATCTTAAACAATCATTGATTTAGCTATAAGAAGATAAAGTACAAAAAAAAAAAAAAATTGTCGTGATATTTTGATTATATGATTCTCTTTTCTTTCCTAACTTATATTTGAGTTGCAATGCCCAGTATGGCCCTATCTTCTTCTTTTTTTACATTTTATTTTTTTGGCGTTTTGCCATTGAAGCACTGTGTGCAGTGTCGATGTACCAGAATCGATCTGCGCCGCCGCTGCCGCTACTTGCTTTGTTTTTTTGAATGCCCTAGAAATAAAATGCCAACACTCCACCCACTCTCATTTTTTTATCCTTCTTTCCCTTCTCTTTTTGTGTAGTTCTTAAAGAATCTTTCTATTATCTTCTACCCCTCGTGTTGCTTTTAGTAAAGATACAACTGCAGCTAAGAATTTTGTGGTCATTTGTATTTTACTTCTATTATTTTTTATATAAACATTTTTCCCTAAAACTTTTCTCTTTATACATTGTAAAAATTGAACGTTTTTATTTTATAAATGTTTATTTTTTAAATATAATGTAAACAACATTTTTTTTATTATAATAACAGATCTTTATAATATAATATTATTTCAAAATATAAATTTTCATTTGATTTTTTTTTTTACTACACTTTTTAGTCATTACGATGTTTTCAACTTAACCGAGGTAAAAATTGCTTATTTTAGTCTATATATATATATATATATATATATATATATATATATATATATATATATGTTAGCTTCCAGAAGCGAATTCGCTCCGGAAGCGGAAAATATGGTCAGAACGCGTTGGGACCACGTATGAGGCTTCGTAACGCGAAATTCGTGTTGGGAGCATGGTAAATTTAATCCCAACGCGTTGAGATCAAGTTGAAAATTTTCAACGTGACGGGATCAAATTTGAAATCTTATGACGCGTTAGGAACATGCAAAATTGTTCTCAATGCGTTGGGACCAAAATTGAAATTTCACAACGCGTTTCGGTAAAATAATATAATTATGTGTATAAAATATCACCAAATAAAAAAAAATTAATTAATAATAATAATAATAATTAGAGCTATATAAATATTTATAGCAAAAAATTTTAAATAAAAATAAAACTATAATTTTATTTAGTAAAATAATCAAAAGCCGAAAAGGAACTTTTCTCAGTTCAAAATTTTATGTGATATGATTTAAACCTTTGCTATTATTACTTATATGTATTATTATTGTGCATGTTTATATAGGTATTGTTTGTGTTTCATCTTAAACTTATAAATTTATAATTACTTTACTTGAAATGCAAGAATACAGTATACTGTACTGTATGTGTTTTGAGCAAGGTGTTGTTAAATCACACGGATGGAATATATTGAGACATGAAAATTAAACTTTACTAAACGATCTATCTGATTATTAATTATATGACCGGAACTTTTTTATTTTTAAGTGAATTAATACTTACGATTAAATATGTAAGAGCCACTGTAAAACCGTTATCCACTCACTTAATTATTTGCGCACCAACAATACACGTCAATTATTTAAATACATATATTTTCTTAACATATTCTATTTCCAACGACTATGGTGAAATTAAAAAACATGTTTTCCGCACAGAGACGAACATTCAACTGAACGTGTATGAGAAAAAAATATATCTGTATATTGTTATCACTGGATAAAATAAGGTAGACTTGAACTTTGAACCAATGTATGAGGAAAGTAGTCATAGGTCATAATAGCTTAATTTTGTTGGTATATGAAATAAATGCTTTTATTTTTCATTATTTAAAATCAGTTTTAAAAAAAGGCGTGTTCTCTCTCTCTCTCTCTGTCCTTTTCTTCGAGAGAAGATACCTTAGCAAATATTTGAGTTAAGAAAAATTGTTAATATTCGACTTTTGATTATTTTATTAAATAAAATGATAGCTTTTTTTTTTTAATTTTGCTATAAAAATAAAGAAAATTTATATTGCTCTAATTATCGTTTGTTTGTTATTATTATTTTTATTTATTTTGTGATGTTTTATTCAAATAATTATATTTTATTTTACCGAAACGCGTTGTGAAATTTCAATTTTGGTCCCAACGCATTGAGAACAATTTTGTATGTTCCTAACGCGTCATAAGATTTAAAATTTGATCCCGTCACGTTGAAAATTTTCAACTTGATCTCAACGCGTTGGGATTAAATTTACCATGCTCCCAACACGAATTTCGCGTTACGAAGCCTCATACGTGGTCCCAACGCGTTCTGACCATATTTTCCGCTTCTGGAGCGAATTCGCTTCTGGAAGCTAACATATATATATATATATATATATATATATATATATATATATATATATATATATATATATATATATATATATATATAGTTTATAAAAAGAAACTTTATATATATATCTTTCTAAAGAAAATTTTGATATTCAAATTTTCATTCTCTTATTTGAATTTTTTTAGGTCAAATAAAGTTTTTTTTTCAACATATTTAAATTAGGCAGCTTTTATCAAGAAGAAAAACTTTATTTTTGTTTACATTTTACTGTTTAATAATTTTAAGATCTAAAACATTAAAAAAAAAAAAAAAAAAAAAAAAGAGTGAGAAAATTATTCAATTGAAATTTTTTATTTTATTATTATGAAGTAAATTTAAAGTCATTCAAATGTACATTAAACTATAATGACACATTTATAGTACACGTGATAGTAATAATATATTTTACCATTTAAATTCTGCGTGTTTTTATTTCTCATGAGAATAATATTACAAATTTAAATTAAATTTGATGGTAAAATATTAAATCCCAATCATGTGTATACATCTCAATGGATATATGCGCGGCTTTTTTCAAAGGCAATTGTATGCACTGAATGTGCTTTCATGTTCTATATACACACGTTGATGTTGCGTATGCCAGTATGTCACAGATAACATGGCTAGAGAGGTGTTTGGACTTGACAGGTCTATTCATGTTTCCGGACTATCCTGGTGCTAATGGCCCATGCTAAGTCAAAGATACCTCGGTATAGACCGGTTGCACTCATATTTAAGAGCCACTATTTTGTTGGTCAGGAATACATCGGACAGTATGGGAAAAACTTCATTTTTAAATAGCAAAAGAAGCTTCAAACCTCAATCAAAGACTTATTTCTAGCTCCTAATAAGTTCAAAGAATATGAGGAAAATTTGTTTATTTGAAATAAACTATTTTTAAGTGAAAAATTAGGAGAAATGATGTTTAACCTATATGCTGGACAATGCATTAGGCACCACAAACATGACGACAAAGCGCAAGGATGTGCAAGGGGTCTATAGATACATTTTACTTTATCTAATTCATTTCATTTAAGTCACATAATTTTGGGATTATCTTGTAGTGTATATAATAAAGAATTTTTTTTTATTATAAGATAAACAAATTATAGTTTGTCAACAAAATGCAAAGGAAATAATTTTATAAATCTATGTGCTTTACGTCTTAAGAGCTTTTACTTATAAAGCTATAAAGGAACTTATACATGATACTATGTAAGTCACTAGATACGCAATAGTGACTCTTATATCTGTGTTTTTTTAAAGTGCAACAACAAAGTATGAAGTGCATTTGAAGTAGTTTTCAAGTTTTTCTATATATGCATTATTTATTACAATAAAATCTATATAAAAAAAATCAATTTTATAAATTATGCTGTAGGTACATTATAGTTAAGCAATTTCACAGGATAATACTTTGTTGTACAATAGAGTGAATTTGTAGAAGAGCTTTATTTATTCAGTGGGGAATAAGTAACAGTAGTAAAGTAGTAATACAGTACAGTAGTACAGTGTAATTGCGATAAAAATAAAATCTGTCTCTACTTTTTGTTTGTTTCCACAATTTTGACTAACTTTAAAATACATACTACACAACTGCGTAATGTGTACATTCTTAAAAATATCCTATGGCTATCTTTATTAATTACAAAAACATGTTTAACGTAGTTTCTTTGGAACTTGGAAAGTTTTAAGAAAAGCATCTTGGAGTGTAAGTTGAAAAGCAATCATCTATTATCTATGATAACTTAGGAATAAAATTAGTCAATCCATTTATTGTAGGTTTAAAATAAGGCACTGAGTTTAATCTGACTGAGTGTTGATTGTAAAGACAGAACAATCTGAGTTAATAAATATTGATAGTTAAGAATAAGGCAACTAAAAATAAGTAAAAAAAAAAAAAAAAAAAAAAAGAAGCGATCTTGTAAAATTAAACATTCTTTATTTATTCCTTTCTTCGTAGAGTCATAAAAAAAACAATGTATATTAGATTAAATTTTTGCTTCAATATAAGTAAATTTAGAATTAATTAATATTATTATCAATAAAATATTTACACATTTTATACATATACCACGAAGTCAGTTAATAATCGCATTACATTATGCAAAACTGTAAATTTTTAGTTTGGACATCCCACTCTCAAAAGTCTCTCTGTTTAAAAAAAAAAAAAAAAAAAAAAAAACTTCCTTTTCTGATGAATACATATTCTAAATTTTTTATCATACATATAAGTAGTTGTTACCATTGACTTTTTCTAATGACATAACAAGAAGAGGGAAGAGATATACACTTCTAACTACCTTGAATAGAGTTTTAATGACAAAAATAAAGTAAAATAACATTGAAGGCGTAGAACACCTTGAACAAAAAAGTTGCGTAATAACCTAAGAAACCTGAAAATCAACGTTGATTTGGCCGGAGTCATTTATTTCTAATTATATTTTCTATTCACAAACTGCTGCTGGCGGTCACTGACGTCACAGCTCGCTTGTTTTCCGCGCGCGTAAACCGGACGATCTGTAACATCAGGGACCGCCAGTGTCACTTTGTGAATGGAAAATAAATTAGAAATAAATGACTCCGGCCAAATCAACGTTGATTTTCAGGTTTGTTAGGATATTACGTAACTTTTTTGTTCAATGTGTTCTACGCCTTTGAGGTGTACGTATTGTACTGTACAGGACATCAATTCTAAGTGTTTTGAAAATGTTTTTCAAAAATGTTTTTGAAAATGTGTTTTCATTGCATATCATAATTTATTATAAATTTCAAATTAAACCCACATATTGATATAGTTAATTATAATTATTACGCAAGGCATGAGAAAATTATTATGAGAATATCAGAAAAAAAACTTCAAGTATTT
Source organism: Ecdyonurus torrentis (assembly GCA_949318235.1). Lineage (NCBI taxonomy): Eukaryota > Metazoa > Arthropoda > Insecta > Ephemeroptera > Heptageniidae > Ecdyonurus > Ecdyonurus torrentis. The sequence goes on along the minus strand of OX439128.1, from coordinate 40,120,810 downwards.
AAGAAATTAAAACTTTTTTTGTTACTATATTTTTTTATACGATGTGTACGTAGAGAGTTTAATTAAGCTGTTCACAGGCTTGTGTTTATTGTATTTTGTGTGTTCTCTTACATTTCACAGAGCGTTAAGCATGAAGACATGTAACTAATTGACGGTCATTAAATGAACTAAAATCTAGAGGCTTATGAAACCAAGTTTGTCGCCACGAATGAAGTAATAAATAATCACCACTTTTTTCTGTGTAGGAGTAAAAAACAGGATTTTTTTTTCTTCTTCTTCTTCTTTTACTTTATTTTTTTGTTGATATGTTAAAAAAAACACCTTAAGAACTTTAACATTTGCATATTACGATAGTATTTAATACAAGTTGTATAATCAAGATATTTTTAATTACTGTTATGAAATATTTAATATTACCACGGAATAAACGTGTTTTAAATTTTTAAAAGGCTAAAAATAGAGCGTTGTTAATAGTTTATATTTATGAGATTGTTTACTAGTATTGTAAGTATATTAAGGTTTAGTTGGTGTAAAATTCAAACTGTCACTTGATTTTAATTTACATAATTTAAAATAAGTAGATATTTCATGTCCTAGATAATGCTAAATAAAATGTAACAAAATAAATATATAGCATATTATTTAGAACAACACATAAATAATAAAAATAGAGATTAAGTTTTTTAGCTTTTTAACTTTAAAAATTTGAATATAAACAAATATAATAATTTCCACGGTTTCTCTAGGCTGTCATAGTGAATACCGGGTTGTGTACTTAGGCCATGTGTGCTTTTACATTGATTAGAAAGTCCTTACCTGTTGATAAGACAATATCTTGACTGGGACTGGGATTGGTGTACCACAATAACACAATAAGGCAAGCATGAAAAAAAAAAAAAAAAAAAAAAAAAAAGTAAGACCAAAGATTAAAGTGTATGATTGTTATGAATTCCTTCCTAAAGCATAGTTTTTTTTTCTTTTTCTTTTTGAGAAATGTACGCCCAAATATTTTGAATATATTTTTTAAGATTTTTCTGATTCAGTCAACTTATTAATAAAAAGAGATAAAACGTAAAATCCTTCTGTCAATTTCATACTCATGTTATTACAAGAAGAGAGGGACTATAATTTGAAAATGTTTAATCCAAAAGTTTATCAAGAGTTGAGAGCAAAGTTGGAAAAGTAAATATCATAATGAATATTAAAATCCATTTCACTTGCTATACATACCATATAATATACTGGTTATATAAACTTTTCAAGTTTAATATTTTATGTTTTGATATGGGTTCTTTGTTTTACTATTCTAAATATAAATTCATGTAAATAAAAAATAAATAATAATAATTTGAATTGAAAAATTATTTAAGCTGGGATGTGGTATAACCATCTTAAAGGCATAGAACACTTTGAACAAAAAACTTGTCTGATATCCTAACATACCTAAATATCAACGTTGATTTGGCTGGAATAATTATTATCTAATTTATTTTCCATTTGCGGGTTTATAACGTCACAGCTTGCTTGTTTCCGTACGCGTGGACCAGGCGAGCTGTGACGTCATAAACCCTCATCTGACATTTAGTGAATGGAAAATAAATTAGAAATCAATGACTCCAAATCAACGATGATATTTAGGTATGTTAGGATATTAGACATGTTATTTGTTCATGATGTTCTACGCCTTTAAATACGTATATTGTGACTTTTATATTTTCTTTTAAATTTAAGTTCTTATTGTACAGATTTTCAAGGTTATAGTTTGAAGGAAATGACGAGTAAAACTAGGTTGTAGCAGGCAATCGATAAATCAGATTATTAGGAGATCTATGTGGTTGATATGAGCTATTAATATAAAAAAAACGTATGAATTTTTTGTTCATTTCTAAAATATTTTAAACTATAGTACGCAATGGTATAGGCATTATCAGTATTTTTTTTTAATTCAAATTTTTTTTTTTTATTATTATTATTATTTTTTTGTAGTTGAAATTTCACCTATAGAAATTTTCTAGTCTCAGTGCAAGAGTTTAAATTAATGATTATAATAATTATTAACAAAATGCTTAAAACAAGATTCTATAATTCTGTATGATAGGAAATTAGAAGCCCCTCTTCTTCCTCAGCGTCACCTTTTTTTAATTGGCTATCGCGCTCGACTGAAAGGCCAAATTATAATTAAACATCCTGGATCTTTTTTTCAAATAATATTATTAGATTATCATTTTTATTATTATTTAGTTCTTATTGTGAAATTTCATTTTTTTTTCTTTTGTAAGAAGATGAAAGTAATAAAATGTGTTTTTTTAGAGCATATTTTTCAACCTAAAATATATATATATATAAAAAATGCAATCACAAAATATGTAGTATAAAAAGCTTTAAAAAGAAAAGAAGTAATAAAAGTATAAAGTAGAATCTGAATATCCTGCTTTTACTTCACTATGATGTACTATGTGTTTTTAATGTCTTTTTAGTTATAAAATAAATAGTAAAGGTAAAAAAAAATAAAAAATAAAAAATAAAAAAAAATCTTGTAAGAATATAAATTATACGTATATGTATAAAGTTGAAAGAAAAATAAGAGAGTCTTTCTTTCTATTTTACAACTTCATTTCTTTAGTTTCAATTTCAAATTGAAATGAACGTGTTTAGCATTGAAAAGTATATAATATATTATATAAAGGTATGAAGGTATGCATGCATCTTTTCATTCAACTTTATAGTAATTAAGCCCAGTATCTCTTTCTATCTTTTTTTAGCATTAAATCACAAAGATGAACGCGTTTGAAAGTGAAAATTTTATTCCCTCACTTTCATCATCAATAAATAAAACAAATTGCATGTTGTTTGCCTTTTATGTTTAAAAAAAAAAGAGGAAAAAATAATTTCTAATAAGAAGGTAATGCAAAATACTCTCTCTCTCTCTTTTTTTTTTTTTTTTTTTTTTTTTGCTCTCTTTTTTTTAAACTTTGTCTTTTTTTCATTTAAAAATAAATCTATATAATATACATCTTGAGTAAAAGGAAGTTTCGAAAAATTAAAGTTTTTTTTTTTTTTTTTGGTATGTACCCTTGAAAGTTTTAAATTCCACTTGTTAACAACACGAAAATTTAATGTGATTTTAAGCCACCAATGTTAATTTTTGTTCAAATAATTGTGTATTTAAAATAGTATTTGTTTTTAAGTTTTAAATTCTGTATGTTTAAAGAACAAAACTTTTACTCAGCACAAATTTCAACAAAAATCAAGGATTTTTTTCTCTAATGAAAATTTCATCAGCTAAAAATTCCTTTTCATTTTTTTTTTCTTGTTTGAAATTGTATTGGTATAAAAGTGTTCATCTGTGGCTTTTAAAATGAACTCCAGTCACTATTGAGGGTCACGTTTCCTATAGAGTGGTTCTTATATAAAACCTCAATAATAAGGTCGAATAAAATAAATACACACACAATGAAACATAATTAACTTTTATTCTTTAGTTTCTTTAATACATTTATTTAACTTTATTACTGTTTGCAAGAATATGACTTTCTCTTATAGAAGAAATATTATATCTCTTTTAATTTTGTTTATAGAATTAAATTTGTGGTAACTTTGGGTGGTATAGTTCTTATATATATCGGTGTGACTTAAGTTGTGTAGATGAGAGAGAAAGAGGAACGCACGTGAGGGTCGCCTACTACTTGACCTTTCTCCTCAGTGCACGTGACCAAGGAGCAAAATATACTAGAGCCACCTGGGGACAGGACTTGAAAACTACCCTCTTGTCACGCTCTCTCGCAGTCAGTTGATTAGGTGCAATTTAGTTGCCTTTCTCACCCGACGTGACATCAATATAACACCTGATACAAATTAGTAAACTTTTCATCTACTTTCTCTTTTTAAACAATAGAAATTGAACTAACAATATTTATCTTATATCTGTTTACGTTTTTTATTTTAATAATAAATCTACGAGTTTTAATTATTATTATTTTGTTCTAATTCCACATTCATTGATGTGGGAGGCTAACACAAGTACCGGGCCAACCCAGTGGTTAAGATGCATGCACCCTGTCACCACCGAGCTTTGTGGCAATTGAGCTTAAGAGGGCTACTTTGATTTGCATTGAGATGATAGTCTTGCTGCCCTCTCTGGAGTGACGTCCTGTCCTGGGCATGGTAGGACACTATTCCGCGAGCTCTATAGTGCTTGATGCCCACAAAAACCAAGACACTTAAAGGTGGGGTAGCTCATGGCCTCCAAAACCAATACCTCGGCCGCCCCGTGTCCGTAATGCAAGCTGTAAGCTAAGGGGCGCCCAGGTCTAAAGCCTACCCCCATACGTAGGACCTTTCCTGGGAGGTGACGGACACGATCCCAGGCACTGGCTACCGCTCGACGCGAGGTCAGATGTCCGTTATTATTATTATCATTATTTTTAAAGTAATATTAATATTTGAAGATGGTTTTAGAATTATCAAAACAATATAATTTTTATATACTTAATTTTTATTTTTAAATGTAGGTACAACGAATTACTAACATGTCTCTTTCCAAATATTTATTATTGGATACCAACAATAATAATATGATTAATCGTTGCAGCTGAAAAAAACTGACAAAATTATGTATCGTATATTTATGTATATATTTTTTATCAGATCATTGGATTTTATCCTTTGCCGTCACTGTAGGATTTACATTACAAGCTAAGGATTGATGGAAATATTCCATACTTACTAAATTAGGGGCTCGCTTTGTTTTAATTATGCTTAATATAATTTTGGAAAATAACTTTTTTTTGTGGATGAAACTAGCAGATATTAGATTTTAATAGTAATAAAAATACATGCTATATTAATTACCGAAAAGAAAGTACAAAAATAGTTATATTCATTATTAACATACGCAATTTTTTAATGTCTACAGAATCCATTAAAAAAGTTTAAAAACATGAATGGAAGAGGGGGGGGGGGAAAAATGATGAGTCGATTAAAGCATCATTTATGGTAACATTACATCTACTTTTACTTTTAAAAAGTTTTCTTTGAAAATTGTGCCACAATTTTTCATCTTGCCTCTTTTCTTTTCATTAAATAGTGAACATCATTTTTTTTATTATAGAATTAAACTTTAAAGTTGAAGATTTTCTAAAGTTATACTTATATATATATATATATATATATATATATATATATATAATATAATTTAAAATGTTAATTAACTACTATTCATAGAATTTTTTTTTCGTCATCTTCTTTTGACTATTTTCTAAACCAATTCTTTTATTTAAATGTAAAAATATGTTAATTCTTCTTCTTAAGTAGTATATATATATATATATATATATATATATATATATATATATATATATATATATATATATATATATATATATATATATATATATATATATATATATATATATATATATATATATATATATATATATATACACTTTTAGTATATTATAAAAGTTAAATTTTTTTATATAATTATGTTTAATTGTTGTATTGTCCATAAAGAAGCAGTCATGCAATAAATGAAATAAAACTTCGGGTGTACAATATAGAATACAAAGTGAAGGTAGAGACAGTAATAAATGTACTACACACGACACAAAAGACTAAAAGAGGAATTTAATTTTAATTATTCCCAATGGAAAATGTTGTTATTTTTTTTTTCTACTCTTCTCTCTCGCTTCTATACCATTCACTTGTGTGTTATGTGTGTTTGCAAAATAAATGAATGCAGTCATGTGAATTATCATTACGACCACATTACAAACTTTAATGTAATTTACTCAAAATGACGTCAACTTTTTATATATATATATACGTATATTATTTATATATTTTTTAATAGTATTTACATTTAAAATAGAAAAATAAAACTTTCATTCTTAGAAAATTAAAGTTTTGATGACCTTGATATGATTAACTGAAGGGTAAGGATAGTAGAAAATCTTATTACCATGCGGTAGGATCAATATTAGGTAACGTTTTAATCGTATTTAAGCTGCTTTACGTAGCGTTTCTCACGCAAAAACTTTTGAGTTAAAAAAGAAATTGTACAAAAATGTTAGAAATAAAATTAATATTGAATTTTCTTTTTTAGTTTCTGTAATAATAACAATTTTTTTAGTTAAAATTAACAATTTTTTTAATTAAAATTTGAAATAGTTATTATATAAATATTTAATTACATTATGATTTACGGTAGAAAAAAAAGTCAAAAGAAGAGTTTATAATTATTTACTATAATTTACTATTTCTCTTATGAAAATCAGTTGTAATGTAGCTCACTCCTGTACAGTACAGACAACATAGTACAGTTTGTTTTATTCCATTGCTCTATGGAAATGCAATGAACTCATAGACTTCATAATATTGGTGCTACGTATACGTACACTCATGGCTAGCCAAAACTTGTTGTCAAAGATGATAGCACTTTCTGAAGAAAAAGGAAAAGGTTAAAAAGTGAGTTAAGTGCATTGTTGCCAGCCTGCAAGACACATACACCAAATGAAAGGTAAACTGTGCAGGTGTTTTGCAGGTGCTCAACTTACCTTTTAGCCTCTTTGTGTTCAAAACTACATCACTTTTTATATCAAGTTTTGGCTGGCCGTGAGTGTACAAATGTATATACTTTTACCATAAGATATAAGATTGAAATATTGCATACAGTACATGCTATATGAAAAAAGCACTTCTAAGTTCAGGGTACTTTTTCTACCCTTTAAATTTAAATTAAGGTAAAAATAAAAACATCCCCTAAACATTCGTTATTTTCCCTTTACTGTACCAAGTTGCGTTGTGGTACCTTAATTAGGGAAATAACGGCAAGCCATCGCAGTAGTTACACGTGTTTTGGAAAAGAGTGTATATATGTAAACAGATTGTAACTTGATATTTTGTCATTGTTATAATAACAATGAATCAATCATATAGACATTCTTTTTTAAATAATAATGTCTTAAAAGATACACTGTAAAGAAAGTCTGTAATAATATACTAAATTTATAACCCGATTAAATGTATAAAATGATTGACATTAATTTACTAATCACCTGTCGTATCACAACATTTTTTTTTCTTTTTACTTCCTTCTATATCATAATTCTTTAGTACAATGTATCTATTTCATTGCAAGTAAAAGGATTTGTGAATGAAGAGAACGTGTTATATTATTTGAAGTGTGTGTGTAGAGAGAGAGAGAGAGAGAGAGAGAGAGAGAGAGAGAGAGAGAGAGAGAGAGAGAGAGAGTATGTAATCCTAGCCGCCTTTACTGCCTGTCACCACTACTACGTAATGTAACCACCCTCCCCCTCACCCACCTACCCACCCCCACCCGCATGTTGGAGTGACAGAAGCAGTACTGTGAATACACTTTACATGTTTACTATAAGAGAAGCCTTTTGTTATACGTTATATAATATGAGTTTGTATGAGTATTTGTGCGTGCGTGCGTGTGCGTGTGTGTGTGTGTGGTCCATAAAACCCAAGACATAACATGAAGAAAATAACAAAACCCTTCCTTAATATAATATATCTTAACACATTAATAATTAACTTACAACAATATACTATCTTCTTTATAATAATAATATCTTTATAAAGTAGAAGAAGAAAAGCATTATGCGAATATTACAATTGTTTTATAGTATACTGTGGTTCAATTTTATTTCTTCATTAATTAAGTTTCTTTTTTAATTGAATAAAATGATATAATATACTTAAATTTTTTTAGTGACAGTTATAATTTCAAAATATTGTCAAAAATCTTAAATTGATACTTTTAGTTTGTTCCGCAACTTTTTTATTTTTATCGGCATGTCAATAAAATAAAAGAATTATTTAATATGATTTCTTCTACAGACGTTTGCTTTATAATAATTTTATTTTAGATTACATTAAAGAGGAAGTTCAGGTATTACAGCAAGGCTTCTTCAATGTTAGATACCGAGAAGAAATTAAATGTTCATAAACTCACATATGATGACCCAAAACCCTTCCTTAGCCCCGCAAACTCATGATCATCCTGCGTAATATGTAACTCGTCTCGTATCTTTTACGTAATAGTTCCGGTTTTACTATGGAAAATGTTGTAGCGGGTTGCATATCTCGCAGGATGAGTTTAAGTTTGCGGGGTTACCATGGGGCTACGAACATGTAGCCCCACATGAGTCAATGAACAGTCCATCTCATTATCTAACATTGAAAAATCCATGTTGTAGAAATCCATGTTGTAACCCCTGAACTTCCCCTTTAAAGTTATAGATGATAAAAATTATTTTTTTGCTTATAATTAATAATATCAACAAATAAAGTTTCGTTGAATGTTACACATCATACAAAAATTGCGTATAAAAATTTTATCTTGAAATCGCTTCTTTTATGTATGTATTAGGGGATAGTTATGCAAAGCTTTTCCCTCACCAAATGTGATTGACCAACGTGCTTTACTATCAAGCTCCATAAAAAAAAGTTTAAATACAGAATAAAAATAAAATAACAAAAAATAAAGAAAAATTAAGTATACAAAAAATAATCATATTTTATAACATATACTATGTGTTTAACTGACGTATTATGATGTTTTAATTTACATTTACAATAAATTTTCTATGTGATGAATTAAAACTGCAAAACTTTACATATACAGTTTTTCTATTGCAGTATAAAATATTGACATTTTATGCATAAATATCCAATTTTTTTACTTATAAATAAAAATATTATATACTAGCTTTTAAAAGAAATTTTATTATGATTAAAGAAAATAAAAGAATATTTTATTATATGGTTTTCGTTATACAGTAATAAAATGTACGTTATTTATGTTGATTTCTACTTCATAATTTCTTCTTCCTATTACTCATATATATATATAATAATATATATATATATATAAATATATGTATATATATATATATATATATATATATATATATATATATATATATATATATATATATATATATATATATATATATATATACAACAGTTTTTTTTTTCTTTCTATATATCCTCTAATAATATATGTACATATACTTGAAAATTTATTATTATATGTTTATAATCTAATATTCAGCTTCAGTAAACTTTTAATATTCCAAGATAAATTGAAAAAACATTTTCATATATGAAGTCATAAATATAAAATTTTATTTACAATTTTTATACTTTTATATAGTATTCTTTCAGTTTTTTTTTTTTTTTTTTTTTTTTTTTTTTTCAAGCATTGAAAAAAAAGTTTCAATTTAGTGCCTTAAGTTTTTATAATATCTGTCGCTTTTTTATGAGTTATTTAGCTCGACAATTCTAATTATTATTTTTGTTTAAGTAAAAAAACAAACATACCCATAGCAATCTAAAATTAAAATTACGCATAAATTTTACTGAAGTGTGAATATTATAATATGAGATATTTTTTGAGGTTGTTTTGATCATACTTAATTTTCTTTTATATATATATATATATATATTATAATATACTATATAATTTTTTTTAAATTTGAAAAGGTTAACATTATATTAAATTAAGATTGACATTTCTTTAAACAATATTTAAATGCATAAAAACGGAAAAATAATTTATATAACTGAACTTGACGTAAAAGTAAGAACAAAAGTTTTTTATACCAATAAAAAATATTTGAAATTGTAAAAGTAGAGAGAGAGAGAGAGAGAGAGAGAGAGGAAACAAAAGAAAATTTACTTTGATGTATTATTTTAAAATGAAAAATAGCTTCTTAAATTTCATTTTGTTTGAAAAATTTCAAACATATAATAATAATAATACTTCTTCTCCCCTTATCTTTTTGATATAACTTATTAAAAAATTTGAAAAGTATATATACTACACAGAGAGAATAATATAACGTTTTTACTTAGTTTTGTATTGTGGTAATAATACACCAACCATTATTCTATATGTATACTTAAAACAATTGAGGGTAGCCGCAATATATTTGCAAAAAAAAACAACAAACATGTGGCATAATAATGAGACCTCTTACAAGTATGCATGCATACCTCTTTGAAAACCTCTGGTGAATTAATTCACGTATACGAAAAGGCAGTAACAGGTATAAATTTAAATGCTAAAGGAGAAATAGAATATGTTTACTAGCAGATAATATTGACTTTATGAATTATTAGTTAAATGAAATTACCATGAGCATTGCCAAAAGTAAAAGTTACAGTTTCTTAATTGGTTATGATATATAATAAATAATTTAGTACTTTAGTACATAAATTGTGGTATTTTAAACATAATTAAAAATTTAAATAAAATGTATTTTTTAAAGTTAGTATTAGTAAAAAAAAATGTAAGCTGAAATTAAATTGGAATTGTAAATACTCCCCCTCCTTTTTTGTGGTGTGTGTATTAAAATTACTGTATTGTTTTTATAGTGCTCAACAATATTTTAGGATGATTTCTTTGAAGCTAAAAATATTTGCATGATACAGGCAACTAGTATTTTTATTTTTGGAATTAGTGAGTTACTATGGTCAATAAATCATTGTGTTACAAGTTATTTAATCGATATATCTCTAATAAAATTTCTTTGTGTTACAGGTATGTGATCAATTTGAATTTCATTTACCAAGGATTGGGTATAGTACAGATTACTAACAATAAAGAATGTTGTACAGAAATAATTGGTAATAATGCTTGGAGATTATTTGACAAATTACGTCAATAGTTTAAAAATTTTAAAAGTAATAAAAGTTTAGTTTTATACTTATGAAAACATAAGGTATACTTCAATTTTGCAAAAAAAATATCTGAATGGCTAGAGTGCGGTGCCACCTTTTTTTTTTAATGCAAGTCATGAAATTTTACCTTAATAAATCTTGCAAAACTTTATCTTTACAAAATATGTAGAGTATATACCGTAATAAATGTTTTAATAACGCCCTATAATAATATGTATGGTAGAAAGTTTTTTTTTTTTTTTTTTTTTTACTCATATTTATTATTTACAGAGATACTGGCCTCAAAACATTAACTCAAAAACTTAAAATTTATTAAATGGAACCATTATTAATATACACATATTATGTACCCGAAGGAAATTAAAAACTTGCACAACAATGGCAGTAAATGTCAACATTTCAATGCATTCCTAGCCACCCACCGCTACCGCTCTATATCTTGTCCTGTGTAATATATATGGCAATGTTGCCATATTTACAATTTTATATAAATCTGATGTATTGCAAAATTTAGATTTCATTTCGGTACCTACACTTTTCTCTACCCTCACAAACCAAGGATAAAAAACAATATTATGCAATTTTGGGATTTTTTTTGGGGTATTATTATTATTATTTTAAACACAATATATTACAATAATCCAACCAATCGGTCGGTTCAAATTCTTATAATTTTTATTTAATTATTTATTTTCATTTTCATTCATTTATTTATTATTTTTTTATTTTATTATTATTATTTTTTACATTTTACAATATCTATTATGTATGTCTTACATTCATGATGTCATGAATTTTGGGTTAACAATATAGAGTTTACAAGTTTTCTCCTCAGTTTTTGGGAGTACTGAAAGGGTAAGGGATATAAATTGTGAATGTATAACAGTCCCATCTCATGATTTATCATTGAGAGGATTTTTTAGGCCACCATCTCTTCAAGTAATAACTGTATAATATTTATTATGAGAAAATAGTGTCGTTATAATTATGTCAAAAATTACTTGAAAAAATAGTTACCATTACTCGTTACTGCTATCAAAATGTAATACCATTACGTTATTTTTTTTTAACAAAAAGTAGTGAAATTACGTAACGTCCTTACTTCCCAAGTCTGATAATATTATCATGTTATAAATCGCAAGTGAACAATTAAACAATCTATGTACTCAGTTATTTAGCTTAATTTTCAGTGTTTAATTGGTAATTTAAAGGACACATATAATTTATATTTTTCATTTTGATACATTTAATGGACATATTATTAAGTTTAATAAGAAGCAACGTATATAGTTATATAATAATATGTGTGTATATTTTATACTTACATACCTATTACCACGTATTTTATTATCTTTATAGAAAAGCTTAATAGCGTATTCGTGCTAATGTATAATTTAAGTAAGTATACAATGAATTATACATGCATATAATTTTGAATGAATATTAAAATGATATAATAAAAATGAATAATCAATACAAAAAAAGCTTCAAAAGTGTTTTTTAAAATAATAATAATAACATATAAACAAAATATTAAATTTATAAATTGATTTTACATTTGAGTAATAAATTAAAATTTTAATTTCATATATATGTTTATAAAAGTAAATAAAATAAACAATTGAATTTATATATCTGCGGGTTATGAAATTTAATTATAAATTTTATAATCATGTTTTCATTTTATTTCACAACATAGAGTTTACCAGTTGGGTAGTTATATAGTTTAAATATTATCCAGAATATTTTGCCAGAAGCATTAAAATAGTGTTACACTATAGTATATTATTATAACTATTGTTAAACTATGAGTATTAAATAGTATAAACAGTCAATAGATTATAACATTGAGGCATAGGCGATATAGTTAATGAAATACAATAATTAAAAAAAAAATATGTTAATAAATTAAAATAATCTTTAAAAAAATGTAAATATGAACTTTATTGATATTAATGTTTACACCACAACAACATTTATTTTTCTTTGTATCAAGAGAACCTTTATAATATTTTTATTTAAATTTTTTAGTTTAAATAGCTCCCTTTGAAATATATTTATATTTTTAAATTGATTTTGGTGTGCTTTAGTGAATATTTATTGGCGCAAAATTCAACAAATGGTATAAAGTATTGTTGACAATTCTCACGCGTAATTCGCACGTTAAAAAGATTATTATCATGAAATTATTGCACATACTTGGTATGTTTGTTAGTACCTCATTTTAAAAATATAACTGTTATTATATAATATTATTTACTGATTATATGGTGTATGCGCATGACGTCATATTTAATGCGCTTGGAGGCAATACTGGAGCAGTGAATAGCATTGCTTAGCTTAGGACAAATTTCGTTTCAGGCAATTTTCTTTGGGAAATCAGTTAAATTTTTGTTATTGTTATTTTTCTCACATACTTGAGATACTAATTCAACATATTTACAGCATAAATACTCTCAAAAATGTTGCATAGTGTTTTTAAACTGGCAAAATTAGTTATTTTCCTATGCCGCCCATGTTATTGAGTGATCCAACATTTCGTCGACTTTAACATGAATGCATACACCCCTATAGAACCTTTTCTAAATTATTATTATTATTAATTAAAACAAAAAAAAAAGTAAGTTTTTTTTTTTAAATTACAATTTTATTTTGACTATCATTTTAAGACCCATTTAAGATCATTTAAGATCCAAATTAGGATCTTGACTAGACTGTATTGAAATGTAACGTAGAAATTTAAAAGAAAAAAAATATTAATAAAAGAATAAAATATTTTTACCTAGTAATTGTGCAGCTCTGGACAAAAGTTTGGGATCGAAACATATATAGGCAACCTGCAAAACCTAATACTTTAATTATACAAGAACAACGCAGGTTGTCTACTTACATCCAGAACACTACTTCAAATCAGAACTCATGAATTGAAATATGTATCTAAAATTTCACACTTCGTACCACTGTAACAAATTTGTGAGTCAAATAATAATACTAATTTAATTTACCAACAGGACACTTAAAAGATAATAATTTCTTATACTGTAGATTTTTTTTATTCAATTACAGTAATACGACAAAGCATTACCTATAGTAATATTAAACTTTAATTTACTGTAAACTCTAGTGTTATTGTCATATTTTCAACTTACTTTTTTATCTTTTAGAATACTAGATTGATAATTATTAATTACCATACCTTATTATCTATGAATTAGACACCACCACGTTAATTATGTAATCATTTCATTTTGATGGTTATTTCACGCATCTGACGTCACAATGTACCGCCGCCAATCACAGTGATATCACAGTGATAAATTTAAGCCCCTCACTGAAGTTCTTCACCCCTATCATGGCCCCATCGGTACATTGTGACGTCAGATGCGTGAAATAACCGTAAAAATGAATATAAATACAAAATCAACGTGTTGGTGTCTAATGCATGGATAATAAGGTATGGTAATTATCAATCTAGTATTATAAATGATAAAAAAAGTAAGTTGACAAGGGCTTTAAAACAATAGAAACACTTAAAAAAAATCTAATTCCTTATGTGATTATAACTTAAGTTTCCTGTCCTTATAGTATTATATCGTAACAATTTTACATTATATTGAGAAATTTACAATCTGAAATAAAGATGTTATTAATTCTGTTTAAATCCAAGTCTTTACAATTATTAATTCGTTATAATACCCATGTTTACCATAACATAACTCTAAGTTAAATAATATAGAGATGGAAATTAAATTGTGACATACATGCACTTTGTAAACCCAACATATAAACTAAGTAAGGGAAAAGATTATATAAGCTTATATTGCATTTATAATCTGTAATGTAATGCGCTTTATTTGAAATAGAAGTAAATAATGTTACCTGAAGTAAATAGGATTTTATACAATTGAATGTCACGTGTTTTTATAGCATTTTAAGCCGAGTATTTGTTTTTTTCTTCTTCTTTTTTACATTGTACAGAGTAATATATTGCAATGGAAGGAAAGAATTCAAACTTCTTTTTTTTTCTAAGCTTTCAATTTTAATGACAATATAGTATCAACCTTTACTGTGAATTATGCTCACTGTTGGATTGAAAAAGAAAATGCAATTTTAATCTAATTTTATCATAGGTGAGCTTACTAATTTTTAAGTCTATACATATTATAAGTATACAAAGATATAAAATATTTTAAGTTTAATAATAAAACAGTAAGTGTTTCTTTTTTTATATGTCTACATAAAAAAATTAAAAAAAACAACTAATTTTACGTAATTTGCCATTTTGTTCTTTACGTGTGCAGTCAATATTTTAAAAAGCCTTAAAATGTGATACTCGTACATAAAATAAAATACAGATATATTTTAATCTTTATTGTGTATCATTTCAACGATATCACAAATAATAATATTTTATGTGTTCATCAATAATAATAATAATAATAAAAAGTTCTCTAATTGCCTGCGACGCTAAAAATGATAAAGTTATACTAAATTAAACATAAAATGACGGAAAATGTCATAACAAAATTAGGGTCATTACTTTATTTTTTACAGCTCAAAAAAAATATTATATAAAAAAAAGCGTAAAGAAAATTACGTTATTAAAATTTATAGTGAAAGTGTATATTTTATATATATATATTTATATATATATATAATATACTGTATATATATTTATGAATATTTAACCAACACAAAATTGAACTATTAATCATAATAATAAGAAAAAAATTAAGGTGATTTTGATAAAACTTGGAAAGTGATATCAAAAACTTTAATAAAAAAAAGTCGAGTTAAATTTGAATTAAGTTTGACGATATAGGATTACCGTACGATGAGGATGAAGAAAACTTTTTTTCCAGCCCTTATTTTATAATATACACATTATTGTTATAAAATTACCACAGAGAGAGAGAGAGAGAGAGAGAGAGAGAGAGAGAGAGAGAGAGAGAGAGAGAGAGAGAGAGAGAGAGAGAAACGATCAAAGATAAAAATTAAAATAATTGAGACATAAAATTTTAACTTTAGTATATATCGAAAAATATGTACAGTGTATAAAATTTTATACTTACAATGCTATATAATAATTTATAATTTTTTATGACTGAATGAACAAAAAATACAACACGTTTGCGGCAAAGCTATATATGATATTTTTATATATTTTTTATTTCATTACATATTCATATTTATTTTATTAATATTTTTTATATATTTTATGACTCATGATTATCATTTGGAAATACACTTAAAAAAAATTTCATTCTATGGTGTGAATACCTCAACGTTGTATAGGTATATACGTAGGTAATATTTTATATAGTGTATAACGTTGTAAAAATAGATATTCATATTATAAATTGGATATTCAATGCATATCGTTTGTGGAAGGGAAAAAGGCGTGTCAACCGATGGATATGATCATCTATCCATCCCCTTTGGCGTTAAGCCCGAGACGAGAAATAGAGAGAGAGAGAGAGAGAGAGAGAGAGAGAGAGAGAGAGAGAGAGAGAGAGTTATACAAGACAGATCGATAGTTAGGGAGGAAAAGAGGGTGTATATATATATATATATATATATATATATATATATATATATATATATATATATATATATGTATATATATATATACAATATTATATACTTAAACACAACTGTTATGCTCCCAATTTAATATCATACAACAATTCCACTTGAACAATTTAATTAATTTTACACCAGAAGAATTTTCAGAGTTTAAACTAAATGTTTCAATTGTCTATATATAGTTATAGAATTATATAACTGAAAATATAAGCATTTTTTTTTATTATAATATATTCTGTAAACAAAAATGTATATATGATTTTATAAGTATAATTTATTTTATATTATACGTATATTATTATACTATAAAATTGTGTATAGCAAAAAAAAATTAAAAAAAAAAAATATATACTATTTAAAATTTTGAACTTTCTATTACGCATACTGTGAACAAATTAGCCCAATCTTATGTTGTTGTTTTAGCGTATTTGTAAAGTGTAGGATTATTAATTTTGCAGTGGAGGTTGTTATACGCTTCATCGCTTCATTGTTAACTAATTAGCCGGTGTATAATTTTCTCATTGATTTAATTAAACAATATATATCTCAACCAGTTTTTTAAGGGGAATCTTTAAGTACATTTATAAATTGCTGTATGAAATGATCTGCTTATGAAATCACATTTCAAAAATCTGGATAAAAAGTGTCCTTATTTAAAAAAGTACATGTACTACAATACGTATAACTTAACAAATTAAGTTTAAAAAAATATTAGTTTGCTAGAAGAAGGAAAATTGTGAGAGATGGGGAACCATGGTAAGGGTATGTGGAGAGAGAGAGAGAGAGAGAAAGAGAGAGAGAGAGAGAGAGAGAGAGAGAGAGAGAGAGAGAGAGAGAGAGAGAGAGCGTGCAGGGAAAGTCAGAGAAACACGGCAGTGTGGAGATCAATAAAGACAAGTTCGTGCACGTTCTCCCGCGTGTCTGCTCGCCTGCTTGCTTGCCTCTGCGTACCAGAGAAACAAATTTTGACCTATTGACTACCCTATCTCTCCTTAACTGCAATCAGCCTTTGCCAGGCGTGCATGTGATTACTATTAATCACGGTAATCGAGTGTTGTTCGACATTTTATTTGACAATGCTATTGATAACAATTTTTTTTTAAATATCAGTTTTCTTTTGAGCTTTTTAAATCTTAATTTGAATATTATATAGTCCCACTTTGATCTTTTACATTAAAACTTGCATAATTTATAATGATTACCGTTCTAATAACACAAGTTTTATTTTCTCGGATAAAAGTACTGAGGCATTCAGTAGTATAGTAATATTGCAGCTTACTCGGAAATAAATTATTCTATAGCACTATGCTTTTTTGTTATCATTTTCCGATGAAAAAATAAAATAAAAATAAATAAACAAATAATAATAAAACAAAGTACAGAAGTTGTCTTCTATATATATATATATATCTATAGATTAAGATTCGCATCGTCATTATTATTACAGCGTAAACATCAGTAAGGAGATTGCATAATTTTTCATGTGGTCGTTTACGTTTATTTGAATGTTCAGAAAATACAAACACTTTCCTTTTTATATATATATATATATAATAGGAAAAATCTTACAAAATCAATCTTTAAAGATCCCCTTCTATATTGAATTGTTTGGAAAAATTGTTTTCTAGTAAAAGTTTCAATAAAGTTGATCTGTTTAGATATATAAATGAGGCAATAAAAAATAAGTGATGTTAAGTGTATATCTACATTGGAATAACTTTTTTTTTTCTTGAGTGATGTGAAAGATGGAGTGACATTGACAGTAGGGATTGCCACGAAATCGCTCGGGGGTAACCAACAGCCCAGGCTGCTGTACTATGTACTGCAACTTTGGGTAGGGTAGATCTGGTGCTCATTCAAGCGTATACCAAAGTGATCGGAACACTTGATTGAAAGAAATGCCAAGAAAATGTCAGTCAATAAGATCGATGTGAAAAGGATTTAAAATAAAAATACAATAAATGTATGCAGTAAGATTTTTATTTTATAATACTTTTACTACTCTTAGTTTATTATTATTTCATACTTTTCTTTTTTTCTTCTGTAACACCAATACCGGAGTCCTACTTGATTCAAGGTAAAGGTGAGAATAATCCAGTACCAATTATCTAATAGAAACTGCAGGTGGTAATTATTATTATTATCGTGCAAAAATCTACATAATAACAATATAATTAATTTCTTTGACACTACTGTATTACTGCAAAGATCTCTTATTTATAAATGAAAATATATTTTATTTATAAATGAATATACTGTAACACTCAGCATGTAGATAACAAAAATTATAAATTTTATGCAGCATTCATGTAATATAACATAAATGTTGCTATTTCGTAATATTACAAATAATTATTCTGTACAACATATTTATTATGCTGCTCAGGATAAATATTGTGCTATATTGCTGAAATTATTTTGATATGAATAAACGTGGCTGAAATTGGGCTAATAGAATTATTATTGTTATTAAAGCTGTTAAAAAAACTCGCATTTTCTTTTTTTAGCCCGGGTTGAATTTTTTTTAGACCGGATTGGCTTGAAATCGATCTTCAACTCGAAATACGAGCCAAAGCTTGATATTTGAGCAGCTCTCGAGCCAATGAAGATAAAATCTCGTTTTTAATTTTTAATGAACGATTGATTTTACTCGCTAGAGAATTAAAACCTCATATTAAGCAAATTTTGCAAATTATATTTTCCGTGAAATTCTTCAAAAATGTTGTCTAGCTTATTTTGATATTCAAAAGCTAGTTTTCTTTGACGATTCATTCTCGGGCTAATCTCGAGCCGGCTCGTTTTCGAGTTAAAAGCTCAAAACCCGGGTTAAACGTTTTCAAAAAATCGAGCCCTCGAAGATTTTGGCCTGGGTGGGTGCTTGAACTGGTTTCAATTCACTGCTCTAATTGCTATTCATGATTTTGTGTATTATTATTTTAAGTATTTTTGCTACTTTTACAGCATATTTTAAAAGTAGTTTCCGGTGTATAGTATGCGTAGGGGTAAATGCATTAACTCTTAAAATGTTATGTTTAGGAATTATGTTAACAGTACAATATACTGTGTTGGTTTTAAATTTTATTATTTATCAACTTGGAATAAAGAAATTGTAGTGCTTGCTGAAATGCACTTCAAACGGTTGATAAGGCAGATTTTTTTTTAGTCATTATTTCATAAAATGGTACAAATTTATACATCCAATAAACTTATTCAATAAATTTTATATAATTGTATACCAAACTATAGAAAACGACAGCTTCTTAAGCTGAAAATTTCTCTCAAATTATTTTTCAAGCTAATAGTATACTTAAGATTATAACTATAACATTAATAGAAAAGAGATACATTTTTATACATATTCAAGTTTTTTTTCTCTCGTAATATTAAATATAAGAAGAAAATGCAAACAAGCGGAAATAAGTGGTTATTACAAATCAATTTCAATGAAATTTTATGAAAGAAATTTTGTGATTTTGTTATAATAATATTCAGATCTATTTTTGATATTAGAGAAAATTCTGTGTATTTTTTTTTAACAATAAATTTCACTTTTAATGAGCAAACGTTTGTTATAATTTGAATAAAAATTGTGAAGTTGATTTTATTGAAAGAATATATCATTAAAAATAGTGAATAACAATATTGACTTTATTTTATTATTTGAAGATGTGGTTTTTTGAGAGCAACATGATACAACATTGTTAGTTTGAAATACAAATAAACTGCCTCAAAAAACACAAAAGAAAATATGTGATTGTTATCCATTTTATAGGCACGCAAAAAAAAATACATAAAAAATATTATATTACATCGTTATATGTTTATTTATAATTGACATGAAGTAACGGATAATACTCTTTTGTTCTTTCAAGGAAATGTGTGTATATCAAATTCCGGATTTTTAAATAAAATTTTATATCAATCAAAAGTATAACAATTTGGACTGAAAGTGAAATCAGTTCCATTTTCTGAAATTTTATGTTAAATTTTTTTTCTATGCAGTTTTGATGGGAAAAAATAAAAAAATTGATGTTAAAATATATTATAACCATTTTAAAACATGAAGTAGTTTTTTAGCGTATTTTTAGTTTAGTTTATGTTTTATTGTTATTAATTGTTAATACTGTTTTTGAATTGACTCAGAATAGGCATTATAAATCAATGTATTGACATTTTCTCTACTTCTTATTTTATTATCATTATTTCATATTCTAGCACATACTTGAAACACATCAGATGCTACTATGAACATTGTTTTTACTATAAATTAGATTTTGTATCCATTCAATTAACTTATATCCTATTTAATAATGTTGAAAATTATATTGAGAAATTACTTTATATTAATTCATCGAAAGCAAGTATATCTACTCCTCAAACTTGCTACCAACTTCGGAGTCTATTTTTTTCTTGTGCTACTAGATTCTATGGGCTAATTAATGTCTTTCTCTCCTACCTCTGTTCCTGCTAAAGAAATCTTTTGAATACCGAGATCCAACAGTAGAGTATACAGAAAGAAATTAAAAAAAAGAAGAAAAAAAAAAAAAAAAAGAAAAGAAAAAGAAAGAATCGTTACATTATACTACTTTTAAAAAAAAATGGTGCATTACTTTCGTTACGAATACTAACTTATTTAAAATAATGCAATAATGCTAAAATAATGCATTTTAGCAAGTTATTTTAACTTAAAATAGCTTAAATAAACTTAAAACAACTTCAAACAACTTAAATTAGCTATTTTTAATAACTGTCTAAAATGCATTATTATAGCTAATCATAATAACTTAAAAGTGATTACAATCTTAAATAGGTTAGAATTCGTAACTAAAGTAATGAAACATTTTTTAGAGTAATATATACAACAAAGCTCGATTAATCGGTAAGTTTGATCAATATTGTACATATTTTTCATGTTTGAAATAAGTAGTAATAATTATTAAGCTCTTTCATATTAAAATGGACGTTTTTATATACGAAATGTCATAATGTAATTAAAATTGATATTTGAATTAGAAACAATACTATCTCATTATATCCTATCTCACTAGAGTGTAACTAGACACTTCCACCATTGAATTTTTGAATTTTTTGTGGGTTGTGTACTTCTATAATGTAAAATATGTAAGGTTTTTAAAAATTATCTGTATTTCTAACAGAGAGAGAGAGAGAGAGAGAGAGAGAGAGAGAGAGAGAGAGAGAGAGAGAGAGAGAGAGAGAGAGAGAGAGAGAGAGAGAGAGAGAGAGAGAGAGAGAGAGAAGTTGTACAGTACAACGAAGTTATTTTTTTGTTGCTTCTATATACCGCAAATTATTGTGTATCTTACGTCAACTAATTTTATATAATATATTAAATAAGTTAACGATAGGATTAGGAAAATATTATTTTAAAACACAGTCATTGTAATTGCCCTAGAATTTTATTTCTTTAGAAGTGAAAAGTAACTTTGCTGTGCTGCAAAGTTGAGCCAAAACATACAAAACTTCATTTAAGTTTTTCCATACAGAATGAAAACTATAGAGAAAGATACTTATAAAAATAATCAGAATATACTGTAAAAAAACACAATTAGAATAAAATGAAAGGTTAAAGTTGAAAACAAAAATTGTACTCGATAACACTAACATCATTATTTAATGATAATAATTCTCTGTTATAAATTCAAATTATTTTACAATTTTTTGTTTGTTACATAGTTGTAAATTATTATTATCTATCCTTTTAAAGTTAATTAATTATATAATTTATCTCTAGATATTAAATAATTAAACATATTTACTTTAATTTTTGGTCATGTTTTGATGTTGTTTAATAATTCATAATATGTGTTTGCTAACATTTTGTCAATCAATATTTAATTTGATAGTGTTTAAAACATTTACAGTATGTACAGTATATATACTAAAATATAAATTTATCAAAAATGTTAAACTGGCGAATAATATTTTATACATAATTGACATAAAATCTGATGTTTACTGTGTAACGTAATCTTTTGATATTATAAAGTTCAAATATTTTATCCAAACACCGTCGTTTAATAAATATACAAAAGACTGCATTTTGTAATTAACGTTTTTAAAAGTAACTGAAATGCATATTTAATTTTATTAGAGGAAAAAGTAAAAAATTGGGTTTTACTCGCTTATTCTTATCTCTCACTATATTATCAAGTTCTTCAATTATATTTCAAATTTAAAGGTAATGGTACTAAATATCACCTTTGTTATGCGTCCAAAGGGCGTATACTTGCATTTGGATACTTTTTCACACCAATTCACTTGCATTGCTTGCAATTTTATTACTTGCGTACTTGCATTTGGTCAGAATTGATGCTGCGCGCACATCCGCCATATAAGCTTAACACGTAAAACCAAGTGTGCTACTGGATAAAAATTCAACTATGCCTTTTGTAAGACGACCTTAAAATGCATGTACGCTCTTTGGACACAGCAAGGGCGATGTTATATAATAATAATAATAAAATGGTTTTTATTAAGAGGCCACAAACGGAACAAGCCCACTAGCGTGGTCCTCTGACATTACAGAGTGATTTGAAAGGGTAATTACTAATACAATATATATATTATAAGAATTAATTAGAAGTTTCAGCTTTCTTATAAATGTTGCTTTTAGAAATATTGGCTTAAAAAAATGCATTAACGTGAAATCAATGTGAAATAAGAGAACGAGATTTTTTCCTCTAAAAGAAAAATTATAATGTTTTGATATAGACAATGTTTCACTCTACTGTAGTCAATAATATAACGTATGTTAGAGTTGTATGAGATAGGGTGTGAGAAGTGGAGTGGGAGAGGGAGGGAGTGATAACTGTTCCAATTAGCGACGTGCGGAGTTAACGTTCTCTTAGTTCAATTTAACAAGGCAAGATCTCTCTCTCTCTCTCTCTCTCTCTCTCTCTCTCTCTCTCTCTCTCTCTCTCTCTCTCTCTCTCACCCTTTTTTTTAGTCATGCTATTTGTTACAAGCATACAATAATACTGCACTACTAAATTGAAATATATACACAAAAGCATTGTTAGAGTAAT
Source organism: Ecdyonurus torrentis (assembly GCA_949318235.1). Taxonomy (NCBI): domain Eukaryota; kingdom Metazoa; phylum Arthropoda; class Insecta; order Ephemeroptera; family Heptageniidae; genus Ecdyonurus; species Ecdyonurus torrentis. The sequence continues at coordinate 40,097,468 of OX439128.1, read as the reverse complement.
TTAATGTTGTATATCCCGTATGCCAATTAAAACTTACAAGCTCTTTTTTTTTATTATTAGTATTGAAAAAAACAACATTGCATTTTCCTCGTTAGTTTGTAACTGTATAGTGCGTCACTTTTTAACATGTTTTACACCATTGAAAGTTTTTATAAACTTTATATATTTGCATGTGTTTTTATTCTATATGTGCTAGTTACATTAATTAATTAAAATTTACTTTATATAGCTGTTTGTGAGAATCTATCAACATGTTCATTTTTAGAATTAAAATAATGGGAATAAAATAATGGTTAATAATTTTAATGATTTGCAAATATGTAGATATTGTGATATTAAATTTTATTTTATTGTCTTCTGGCAATAATGCATTCACATTGGAAACTTATGAAGATTTTAATTAAACGTAATGATTTATAAATTTCCATAAGGTATACATAATATTTCCATTAAAGGTTCTTTACTGTGTTTGCTTCATATTTAATTCTGCTATTTATATGAGTTATCAATATAATGTAATGAATTTTAGATATTTTATTAAAGGGTAGGTGACCAACTGATATCTCGCAAATTAGACGGTCGGGATTTATAAAAGTAACACAACGTAAAGAAAAAAATGATATTTAAAATTTCAGCTACGTCAAACATGTGAAAGCACTATCAAATATTAAGGTTATTCCACTTTAAAGATTATATGCAAATGTGGAAATTCAGATTTTAGTGCAAATTTTAGTCAAATTAGAAACGTTTTTAAAATTAAAAATAACATTAAACTTTTTTTTTTTCATTATTATTTATTTTTAATTTGCTCGATTTTATTTGAAAATTATATTGTTTGTTTTGATGGAAATAAAGAATGCAAAAAAAATTATTGTGAAAATATAGTTTCTCTTTTAACGATTTCCTGTTCAAATCGGTCACCCTCTTCGTTAATAAAATAATTATTTAATACTATGTGATTTGTTAGATTAAGACAACAATTTGCGTTTAAAAAACAAGAACACACAACTAAAAGTGTGAAAGCTTTGAACAATACATTTTGTGAAAAAATTACATATTAGTCTCGTTTGCCTTAATATAAATATATATTTCAATTTTTTTTGTGGCATACAGAAAGAAGGTCCAAGGAAAAAAGGGACCTGGGTTAAAAGATCCTACCTGTGTTCAGCTTGCCGACAAGCTATACCTGTGCGCAATGGTAGGTCCTTTTATCCGAGGACCTCATTTTTCGTGGACCTTCTTTCAGACATTCATTTTATTTTCAACCTTTCATTAATCATCAAAATAAATCATTTAAGCTATAAAATTTTGTTAACATATTATTAATTTTATAAAATATATTTTGTTATATAGTTTAAAATTTGTATTTTGATGATTAATGAAAGGTTGAAAATAAAATATGAGATTTTTATATATAGGTATTTTTATAAAGCTAACACTTTATTTCTGCAGTTTATTCGAGAAGTTTATTTGGAGAGGTGTTATGGAATGGATTACGAGATAGTTGTAAAAAGGTGCATCATTATTTAAATGAGAATAAATATATCTGTATAGTATTTCACAGAATAAGACACAAATTTAAAAAAAAAAATTAACTTTATACGTAATGATTTATAGTAATGAAAAATATAGTTGGTGTTACAAAAACATATTAATTAATTTATAAAGTTAACAGCCCGAAATTTTTTTAGTAACTTTAACAACTAGTGTTTTCTATAAGTAGTCTATATTTGATAGTACATAAGTGAAATTAAAGATTATTAAACACAATTAAATAAAGTTTTTCATGAATCAAAATCTATAGTGTACTTAAAATACGTATAATATCTTATTATGATATTAATAAACCTTATATAAATAAATGTTATAAAAAAGTCCTTAGAGATATGAAAACTCTCGATCATTATACTCATTAAATATATGACAACAAGGATTTTGTTTGTTTAGTCTATAGACGTAATAGTGTTTTTGTTTTCTTCAATCTCTGTAATCATTATAAGCTAACAATGATGGTAAAGCTTTTTTTTTTTTTTTTTTTTTTTTAGTCTCAATTTAGAGAAGATTTGAGAGGCTTAAAGGTTTACTCGAATGAGCCCAACCTTCAATCACTGATTAGACGTTTCGAGAAGATATTAGAGACCCTACACTTTGTCAGTGAATACTATAGGATTTTGACAAAATTAGAGGCTAACATTGCAATTAGGATTTTGTTTCTGTATAGAAAAATTACATAGAAGAGTGTCAAATTTTATATATAATTTTCACATTTTGTTTTCTACATCACACACTATTAATTTACAAACTTACTTTACGAATATATTAGAATGATATACATTAAATAAAAAGTACATGGTAAAAAAAATACGTACATTGTCAATAAATGAAATATCTAAAGAAATATATATATAATATATATATAAAAAAAAAAAGTTTTTCATGATGTAACTATTAATTTGTATTTTAAATTTACCATACACAATGTACTTATTAAACTATGAGTTAAAAAAATTAGTTTTATTTAAATTTGTGTTGTTACATTATGTAATCGTGCGTTGTAAAAAAAAAAAAAAGCATGTAATTTCAGAGTTGAATAAATTTAACATTTTATAAACATCAAGTACCAACAAAACAGGGCTTTTTTTTTTAACCCTACTCCGTGTTTTTCTTTTTTATATTCAATGGTGCGTTGTAATAATCATTACTAAGCTTTGCTCGACTACAAGAATAATATAAGTAATATATTTCGTACTTGAAAGCTCATTTTCTTCATTTTATTAACGTATACAAACCATGATTAAACCTTATATTATTTATTATTTTCTTTTATCTATTATTCTTATATGACTCAAATAAATACATGTGTACAATAAAAAAAAATCTTTTGATGTAACAGGTCTTTCAAGTATTACTTAAGAACATAATATAACAAATATGTCAATTGTAATTTATTAAAATTAGTTTTCTATAATGGCTGATATATACAGTAACTGAAATAGTCTTGTTAAATAAAACAGCCCTTAAAAATAATCATACGTTTCATTATGATAATGAGTAATTTGAGATGTTTTAAAACTCTGAAAACCTTTTTTTTTTTTTTCACGTTCTGATATTTAATGGAAAATCGAATAATTTAATTCAACATTTTTCCTGCTTTGGTTTTATAATTTTTAAAACAAAAATATTAAAAAAAAAAAAAAAAAAAAAAATGGAAATATTAATTTATACAGATACATCGTAGACACATTTACACAGATATAGATAATTGTAAAGATACATCTGTGTATACAAATACATACTGTATGAACCTTGCATCCTTTTTTTTTTTTTTTTTTTTTTTACAAAATGTGGGTTATAATTTAATAAATATTTGTTCAAAAAAAAATATATATATATAACAATAACAAGTACATTGCTTAAAATTTAAATTTTATACTATACATATTGATCTGTTTACATTGAATTATTAATTTAATGAGTATATTGAAAAATATTCTGGATTTTAGTTATAATGTTAATTAATATTTCCTCTAATTAAAATATTTTTTGAATATTGTAATGCTGATATATGTATATTGTATTAATGATATATGAAAAAAAAAAACTAAACATTTAATTAAAGGAACAACCGCTAAATAATGAAATATATGTAAAATTATAATAAATACAAGTATTTTAATGAAATATCTATAACATTAAAAATTCCAGATAAAAGAATTAATAATATTGAATAATATAATCAATAAAATGATAATATTTTATATAAAATTTGAATAAATATATCATTTGAATTATAAAATGGATAAAAGGGGAGAAAGAGAGAGAGAGAGAGAGAGAGAGAGAGAGAGAGAGAGAGAGAAGGTACATGGATTGACCTTTTACATGTTCATCAAATCGTTGAGAGTGGATTTTTAAGCTAGTTTAAATTCTTTTCATTTGCAAAAAGCGTCAGTTTTGAAAAGCGAATGAGGGTGAGAAAAATGCCCTTGTGCATTACTGTATAGTATTATGAATAGAGAAAACTGGCAGTTGAGCAAATGGCGAGTGAACGTTTGCTTTGCTGCCCACTTTTCATTTTCTCTTGCGTGCACCTGTGGCTGGCATTGCAAGCAAGCAAGCGCGTGCAGTAACTTTTGTTTAGGGTGGAAAACAATCGCGCGTTATTAATCCAGATAAATAGAGTAGTACACATTCAGTGTCAGTGTATTGCATGTGTGTGTATACGACACTTTCATCTTATTTATTGTGCCATTAAATATGCATTTTTATACTCACAATGCGTCATCCACCCTCTTCTCTTTTTTTTTATAACTCTTTCACTTGCTTGCTGTGTGTGTATAAATCAATATTTGAAGTGGTTGAAACACTGGACGTAAATATAAATAAAAAACATTGTTTTATCTTTTTAATGTTTCTATGCTTATTACAAAAATGTTATTATAAAATTTTTCTATAAGCAGATTGTCTTTCAATTTAAAACATTCAACACATTTTCTTAAAATATAACATGTATATAAATAAAAGAGAGAGAGAGAGAGAGAGAGAGAGAGAGAGAGAAAATCAATTATTGTTATATAAACAATTCAAGTGTAAGCCATATAATTACGCTATTTTACATGCTATATGTTCATTAGCAATATCTCACTTTACGATAAATAATAAATTATGCCTGTTTTTGTGAAAAATTACTTCTTAATTGTTTACCTACAAGGATAAAAAGTAGTGCAATTAAATACTTTTGTAAATTTTAAACTATATTTTTTGTTGCGTATACACGTTATGCGGTATAAAATAATATTTTCAACATTTTGTTAATAATGACCATACATACATAGAGTTATTATCAAACAAAAAATTGTAAAAAAATATTAATGGGTTTTATGAGTGTAATGTGTAGTTTAAATTAAACCATTAATGGTTAGTAGAAATAAGTGTATGCCTAAAATTATTTAGAAATTTGAAGAAGAGAGAGGGAGAGAGATTCTAGAAATATAATTATACCATTTTCTATTTTATACGTAATTAGATAGATACATTAAACCGGAACATAAATCAGTCATTCTACATGAATAGAGAGAGAGTGAGGGAGAAAGAGAGCTAAACAGTTGAAATGTATGTAAATGTAGTATTATTTTGAAAGTCTAACTAACATCTTAAATACCACATTACCCAACCGTAGTGTTTGGGCTGGCTTTCTGGTTTTAGTTTTGGTGGGATCCATTTGTGGTGAACAGTAATTTTGTGTGGAGATTCCAAGCTTCACCACTCTGCTGTAGAGTTTAAGACACTCCTAGCATCTTACGTTCTACACTCTCTCTCTCTCTCTCTCTCTCTCTCTCTCTCTCTCTCTCTCTCTCTCTCTCTCTCTCTCTCTCTCTCTCTCTCTCTCTCTCTCTCATTGCATGACTTGGAGATGACGTCTATAAGATAAGTCGACACTTTCTCTCGCAATTTCAAAATTAAAGCAGACACTTTTAAGCTTTTATGATTCTTTAAATTACCAAAAATGTCTAACTTCTTTTTTTGTGTGCATGATTTTATATAACTTTTTTACATCGATTAGTGGATTTAGTGGATTATGGGAATCATAAAATATTTTTGGAAAATACTGTTTACAATTATGAAGCTCATATTTATTAATGAAGGCTAACGCTTTAAAATTTTTGCATCTTGACTTTGCAGGCAGTGAAATAATAATAATAAAACAAAAGCATCAAGAGCTAGTAATGATAGATCAGATAACAGCAAGTAATGTTACTTTATCTCTTTATTATCTATTTTATTTTACTAAAATATCTACAAAAGTATCGTGTAAAATAATATATATAGATATAGAATTGTAAATAATAATTAAAATGTAAATAATATTATTAATATTTGCGTCTTACTTAACCTACAGAAAGGAAAAAGTTACAAGAAGTTAAGAATTAATAATAATAATAAAAAACAAAATAATAAAATACTGAAAAACATAATATGATAATTTTTTATTTGATTGCAATTAAAAATAATATTTTGAGAATCAGATTAGCATTTTGAATGACAATAGAATGGTGATAGTAATATACTAATTTTTCCCCATTGAATTATCATTTATTTACCACTAACTATTTAGGGGCATATTAAAGGTATTAATTTATATTATATAATATAAAAAAAGCTTTAAAATATAATAATAAAAGAATACATTTTATTCATTATATTGTATTGTTCAAAATAACAATCACTATTTTTATTCGTCAATTTCTATTGTTATATATTACACAATAAAATAACAATTACATTAACTTGAATACATTAACAATACAAAAAATTGCAATAATAAAAAAAAAGGTGGTAAATGTGCGAACATTATAAAAGTATTAAATTGAAATACATTTTAAAATATATATTATATAACAGTTTACAATAAAAATTTATAATAGTCCCTTTTTTATTTTGTACAATGCTATTGTTAAAAAAAATCTAAAGGTATATATAAATATACTTTTGAATTTCACATTCAATATAGTGAATGCTTTAAATTATTCACTTCAATAAATGGAGAGTAAGAGAGGAAAAGTGCAAAATATATTTTTATTTTGCACTGTTATTAGTTATATGTTGGAAAACGTGCTCTCTCTCTCTCTCTCTCTCTCTCTCTCTCTCTCTCTCTCTCTCTCTCTCTCTCTCTCTCTCTCTCTCTCTCTCTCGTTTACACGTTTGACGCAAAGTGAGGAATAATGAAAAACTGGCTATATACAGACATGGTAAATAGCAAAAGTTTAATTTATTTTATTGCTCTGTCACTATAGAAATATTTATCAGTGTATGAAACTTATTAACTTTCTAATTTTTTGTATATATTTATAAATAGAATACATTACATTTTTAAACATTTTATAGCTTTAAATGTGAATACATTTAATATGAAATAATTTCATACCATCTAAAATATATTTACTACATTAAGAAATGTTAAAAAAAAAAGTATTGATAAATAATTGAAAGACCTTTCGACTAATTTTACCCTAATAAAAACTCTCATTATTTTATATACATCAATAATAATTACAATCATTATTATGGAATTTAAATGCTCAAACATTAAATATAATGCCTTTCTCTTTAACAATAACTTTGTGTTACATAAAATATTTTTTATCATGAAATATTTACAAAAATCAATAACAAATAAATATTTATACATGCCAACAGCATAAAGATACAATAATTTTAAAAAACATGTTATTAATATTTGCGATGTAAACTATGCCAAATTTAAAAAAAATAGTATAAAATTTTGACCAAGTATATTTTATACAAAAATTATCATTGCTCTTAACACCAAATAATTTCTAGATTTAGTTTGTAATAAAATACTATTTTTTTATATATATATACAGTATATCTGTGTTATCATTCACACGCGAGTGTGTAATTTCTCTCCTTCAGTGCCTGTGCTTTATCATATTATATAATATATATATCAGATAATAATAATTTTTGCCCTTATTTTTTCTTTTTACATATTAATGTTACATAAATCACAAGAAGAAGAAGAGATAATGTTATTAAAGAGCTTGCTTTGGATGAATGATCTTTGCTGAGTCGGAGTTTATTGGTTAGCTTGGTCAGCTGGTAGTGAGAGAACAAGAGAGAGAGAGAGAGAGAGAGAGAGAGAGAGAGAGAGAGAGAGAGTAGAAAACAAAGCTCCGTCACATGGAAACTGGCAGATATCAGCAGCTTACACTCTCTCAATGCCTCTTCACCTCCTCCTCCTCCACCCTCGACTATAACTTAATCTATAGCCACACTAAAAAAATTACTCTTAACAATGACAGTAAAACAAACCTCTCTCTCTCTCTCTCTCTCTCTCTCAATCTGTGTTAAATTTTCACCCTCCTTTCATACTCATTATCTTTGCATAAATTGCATAACTTTCAAATATAGAGTTGCTTTATTAGCTTTTCAGCTTAAAATATAAAGTTTTGATTAAATTTAATCATTCGCAAAACTAATTCATAAACCATAACATAAAGGTATAGAAAAGGACTAAGAGGTGGTTTTAAAACAAATTAAGACTTTCGAATATTTAATATGTATACGTCTTGACTCATTATATAGTAAAATTACAGAAAATGATAAAATTAACACAATTTTCAATATATCTCTCGTGTTATATTTACTGGATATGTTATAGATAGATTTAAACAATGCAGAATAATACTAAATTTATTATTGTGAACATGTTAAAAAAATTACATAATTTTGCATGCACTTTATGGTAATTAACGAAAATAGAATGAAATCAAAAATTTGTCTGCGGAAACAACGTAAATTACGTTGTTATCGCATACAATTTATGTATTGCTTCTACACTTTACAAATTTCCGAAGAATGACCGATCTACAATTTACAAATTTGCGGCTACCTGGTGAATTCACATCTGTTATATATAGCAGAAGCTCCAGGTAGCCACCACTTTTGTAAATGAATTTGTAAAGTGTAGAAGCTTCATCTTGACGCAAAAGGATCGGTATACGATTAAAGTATATAAAATTACAGACACTGGTACAGTACATTGTGTATAATAAGTAATTATTGTAACAAGACTTTTAGATACTGTATTTTTTTAATATAATAATCATTATTATATAAATTTTTAAAAAGATCCTTAACTATACCTTTAAAAGCAAGTAAAAATGTTAATGTTATATAAGTATCTAAGCTGATCTGGCAAAACTCCAAAATATAATAAAGTATACCCGTTAGCTATCAAAAATTTCTACTTCTTTAATATCAAAAAGTAAAGAAGTTTTTTTGTATCTTTATTCATGGTGATTTGTTATTGTTATCGTGATAAATTTTCTTTACAATAAAACAATAAGAAGTGTAACTTGTTTTTATACAATAGATTATTACTAAAACATATTTTAGGATAAATTGAACTGTAACCAATAGAAAGTCGCCTTTTATAAATTAGGTCAGCACTTTAATATTTTTTGCTTTATTAGCATTATTAGTTTGAGAGGGTTTAAAATAACACTATCTTATATCTCACCCTAATTTGTAAGAGAAGAACGTGGAAAGTTGTACTGGGACAAGAATATATTATATCACATTTTCTTAAAATTTCAATAGTTAAGATAGTAAATAATGAGTTTTATGCAATTAAAAATTCTATAGTAAGATTAGTGGATAAGTACCTTCCCAAGTCATACAAAAATCGTACTATATTATATATTTTATAAAAGATAAAAATAATATAGTTTTTTTTTTAATATAGTAATATTTTGATATTACATTTTATGATAATATTTTAATTTATTATTTTTGATTTGATATGAAAACTTTTAGAAAATATTTAAATATTAATTTAATATTTTATAATTATTTACAACATCTATAAAGAAAATGTGTACATTAAATCTGAAATTTACATTCCCTTAATAATTCCATTACATTATTAACAGACATGGGCATGAGCGTCTTGTTTGAGCGACGCTCGCGTGAGCGCGCTCAAAAATTTAGAGCGGAGCGGGAGCGTCGCTCAATAATTAAAGTCGCGAGCGTGAGCGCGAGTGCGATCAAAATACTGTGAGCGGAGCGACTTGAGCGTCACTCATTTTTTGCTTTGAAGAATAGAAAATGAGGAACTAAAAATGACGTTAATTCAGTGGTTCATTTTATGAACTATCAAAATATTGCAGGTTAAACCTCTAATGCACCTTCTACTAGTTACAATTGCAGTATAAGACAATTCTAACAATTACTAATCACCACAAATAGGTCTAGCTATATAGACACACCCACTTTTTAAAGACTTGCATGAGCGACATAAGAGCGCACTCAAAAAATTCACGATCGTGAGCGTGAGCACGCTCATATGAGAATTTGCGAGCGCGAAGCGCGAGCGCGATCAATTACATGATCGCGAGCGCGGAGCGCGAGCGTGCTCATTTTTAAAGAGCGCTGGCCATGTCTGATTATTAATATAAAATCTCATTATTAGGAAGGAGAATATTATACAAGCTACAAACTATTGTTCAATAGAATTAAAATTTCATGTGTGTATGTGTATAAGCTGAAAATGTTTTTCATATATTACAGAAAGTTAGTAACAAAAGTAAAATTTTTGTATGAATCTTCTTGACGTCAAAAATTTAATATTATTATAAAAAAAAAAAAAAAAAAAAACTATATACTTACTTTTTATTTATACGTTTTTACTTATACGTATTACATCTTGTGATGTGTAAGAAAAAAAAAAGTGAATATGTTTGAGATTTTCTGAAACATTCCTTCTTATATATAGCTGATCAACCAAGTAGAAAGGGACAATATTGTATCACAAAGATGCCAACTCTTGGCATCTACTTTTCTCTCTTCTTACATTTCTCTCTCTCTCTCTCTCTCTCTCTCTCTCTCTCTCTCTCTCTCTCTCTCTCTCTCTCTCTCTCTCTCTCTCTCTCTCTCTCTCTACTCACAGTTGGAAATCTCTTTGTTCCTTTGTCTTTTCCGGCGGGTACATTCTCTCGCAGAATACAGTATATATACACACAACTATATACGAATATTACTTTGATATAATAAGGTTCATATTAGAATAATTTTTATATTATAATATAAACCATGTTGTAAATATAATCATATACATAAAAATAAAAAGTGTTGTCGCTTAAAATATAGCCTAGCGGCAACCAGTATGTATCATCGTATATAATATAACAAACTAAAGGAACGTCGATGTATGTGGTGATGTTGTTGGTGGCATTTTCTTGTGTATAGTTTGAGCTTTACACTAACTTGTCTTTAGCTTTAGATCTTTAGGCTTGTATCTCGTCAAACTTATACTTCTTTAACAAACTATTTCTTTATATCTTTCATCAGCATCATAACAAACCCAAAAACTTTATCATACGAATACATCAAAGACTATTATTATTATCACTTGTAAAATATATATAATTTTTATTATTATTATCTTAACTTTTTGTTTTAATCAAGTATCTTATAACTTCTATATAAATCTCAATAAAACAGTACAATGTTGTTGTTATAATGCAAGTTTGTTATACATTTTATTACCCTTAAGACAATACAATATTTTTCAACCATATTTCAAAGCTATATACTTTATATATATATATATAGAAAGAATAATTATATATATATAATATTCTTCACAGAAACAAAAGATTTACGTAATTTATACCACATAGTATATTAAAGTTGCTCAATTTGATTTACATAAATAATTATGCTACATAGAACTTTAACAATTATGCTACGTATTAAAGTTCATACTCAATTTAACATAAAATATGTTTTTATGAATAAATAATGTTGCTGAATTTAAAGTATAAAATAAACTTTAGAAAAAATACAAACATTGAATTCATTTTTCATGTATCACATGTACAGCTCTGGCTAAAAGTTTGAGAACGATTTGTATAGGGAACCCGTAACCACCCTATGCTATCTTTATGGGAAAACGCTGCGGCCACCGCTGCCCCGTTCTTTAACTTTTGGCCAGAGCTGTACATATTTCTGTGTTACTTGGCCTCAAATCAATACAGGAAATATGTATGTGATACATACAAATGTATTCGATGTATGTTTATTTATGATAGTAGTTCATAATTTTGGCAACAAGTATTTTTTTGATCTTTCAGTGAATCTATTTATAATTTTAGGTACAAACAAGTGAAACAAGGGATTTGTTCCTGCAATTCATATATATATAATACAAGAATTGCAGGAACAAATCCCTTGTTTGTAGCTAAAATTATAAATAGATTCACTGAAAGATCAAAAAAATACTTGTTGCCAAAATTATGGAATGAAATTCCATCTAATTTAAAGAATTTCAGTAATAAAAATAATATGAAAAAAAAAAAAAAAAAAAAAAAAAAAAAAAAACATCAAAAAACATTTTTTGGAAAATTTACAAATATTCTTTCTTAAATTTAGTCTTGTTTGTTTTGTTTTGTTGTGTTTCTATTAGCAGGAAAAATAATAGATATTTGCTTTTTTTTTGTGATATTTTTATTTTTTTTTCTCTCTTTATTTCTTTATTCATTATGTAAAATAAATAATATCAAAAAATAAGACATTTTAATACCTATTATATATGTTGAACCGACCGATAAGGCTTTGCCTTGGTTGGATTACTGTAATGTTGGGTTTCAAAAAAAAAAAAAAAAAAAAAAAAATGGGTACGTATCTATATACATACATAGACCAAGTTCTACTAACAAATAATTTATATTTAGCTATTACATAATTTAAGTTATACGTTATTGCGTCAAAGCCCTATTAGTATATTTGCAATAAATATTCAACCTCGTAAAGGATAATTCCAATGCAAAGTAAGATGATTACAAAAGATAAGTGTCTTCTCCATAAAAATTAAATATTATACTCGATACCTATTTCACTAGTAGACAGTACCTATGAGTAAACATGTTCAATGCTTAATCTCTAGTATTTGATTTTTTTGATAAATTTAGGTATACTCTCTATCCATTTAATGTGTTTATTGTAAGCATAAATATTAAGAGACAATAATGCACTATAATTTTTAGTGAATACTAATTATAAAATATTAGTTTCTACTTCTTTGTATTCCCTGTGTCATATTTAACATTAGTTTATAAGTATATTGATGTGATCATATTCCAATTCCACTGTGAGTGTAATTAAAGTAATTAAATACATTAGTAAATACGAAGAAATAAAATACAAATGAATAGAAAAAAATCAATGACAATTATTTATCACTTTACTTCTATTATTGCAAAATTATCTCGAATGCCTCATTTTTAACCTGAAGCACTGTTTTAAACAATTGTAATAACAAAAAAAAATTATATACAATGTATGAAGATTATATATAGTACAAGAAAAATTCAATATTAGATCATCGTTGATTACTTTTTTAATTACAGAATTATGTAACTAAATTCAATTTAAAAATAGTAAATTTCTAAAAAAAATTACAAATAAAACTAACATTAAAAAAATTTATTAAAAAAAAAAAGTAACAAAATAATTGATCAACAACAAATTTATTTTAACATCAATTGTTATGAATAAAATTTATGAATATATATAACAAAAAATTATTGCCTCAAGCAAAATAAAACATTTAAATTTGTTATGTAAATTAAGAAATATATTTGTATGTGGTTGTTTAATATTCTATGTAAATTAAAATTTCAAATTATTTATATATATACACAACCTTTTAATTACAAAGTTGCAATTTTATTTTGTAAATTGAACAGATAATTTCTGTAAAACATTTAATTAGTTCTTTTAATTGTATTTTGTTGCTAGAGATTTTTTTTTTTAAAGTTTTTACAGCCTGTAATATATATTTTTTTATCGTTTCTTGACTAAGGATATTTCAAGTGCCAAAAATAATAATTATAAAAAAAAAAAAAAAAAACAAAAATCTAAACTTTTTGATTGGATATCTGTCAACGACATTTCATTATATTTTGATATAAATCGTTGATATTTACTCATTTATACTAACTGTTTTCTCTTTCTGTTACAGGTATGTTTACTTTCTCAATTTGGTTTCCACGATCTCCATTTTTTTATAGTGGTGATGTATATTTTTGTTATAACTGTACTATACCCAACATGTCTATACGTGTTTACTTTACATAATATTTGTATTTATTTTGAAAGTTAAACATATAACAACATTGAATAAAAGTTAAAGAAGCATTCATAAAAACAAATACATATTTTACTAATTTTCTGTATTCGATGAAAATATAACATTTTTAGCATTTAATATTAAAGTAATTCTGTAAATATAAATCGCAGAAAAGTTCTATACTTACATAATAGCATTTAATTTAAACATAAATACAACAAGAATAAAAAAATTAGTACTTAATTAAAGAAAAACTTATAATTTATGAATTATTAAATTGTAAATAATATATGAAAAGTGAATGAAGCTCTCACATATATATAAATAGATTATCATCTACAACTTATGATAATGCGGCATTAGAAACAAGCTAGGGAAACATCATGTGTGAATTTACATTGAATTTACATTGAAACACGCGAGATTATCAGATCTATACCTGCCTGTCTCGTTACACTAACAAGGGATAGTATGGACTTGTCCGCGCGCTTTGGCGATGAAACTTGCAGGGATGGTGTATTTTACGTCAAAATGGACCCAAAAAAAATTATAGCTGCTGACCGCCATATTTGGGCCTTTTACGGCCCATTTAAGTTTGCATTTAAAACCATGTATTTTAAATGGACCCAAAATTTTTTTTTCGTATCTCGTCGATTAAAATATCAAAGTAGATGTAAAAATTGACGCTCTTTTCGAAAATCATATTTATATTGAGCTCAGATGAAAACTTTTGGCTCTAGAGGCACTAAAAGATCCCTAAATTGGCTTATCACTACAGTTTTTATCAGTTTTATTGTTATGGAAATTTGAAAAAGTAATTTTTATGCGTAGTTATAGGCAAAGCTAGACAAAACATTAAATTTCAAATCGACTGATATGCGTAACATGCAATTTGGATCATAATCTTGTGAGTAAGTGGCTCCGGAAGTCACAGTAATGCTGAAATTACGTCTCCGTAGCTGGGACTCCCACACATTAACATGGGGTTAAATAGGGAAAATGCTCAATTTTTTATAGAAATCTGTGAAAGTTACTAACCATATGTAAAATGCAGCGCTCTTTCACATAAAATTACTTACAAGTTCGTAAGTATAATATTTTGGTCCCCAGCGGCCTCTCAAGTGGGTCCGTAGTGCATAAAGTCATATAAAGCATTTGATTTCTTGACGTAAAAAAATATTTCCAAATATTTTATTTCATCGAAAGAAAACAATTATTTAAAATACAAAATTTCCAACATTATGGCGTGCATAACATATAAATTAAACCTATTTTGTAGGCGCAAGCTTGTGTCTAAATCGAGATTAGGTAGTTTTTTGCTGCTTTTGCATTGAAGTGGCTCGATACAGCAAAATTTCAACAAAAATCGACCCGTATTTCAAAGTTTCTCAGAAAACGCGGAGCAGCTCCCAAGAAAAAATAGATAGAAACTTGTTGCCAGCAAACAATTTAATCTAGACTGTATTTTACACTTTGTCATGTGCACAACAATAAAATTTGTCAATAATTTGCAGTAGCAAATGGGGTCCAAAAAAAGGTCCAAAATATGCAAATTTTTAACTTTGACAGGAATCCAGACTACATATTTTTTCGTACCATGCAACAAAAATGTTGCATTTTAAGCGCTCTACACGATGGTAAATGCGAAAAAATTCTCAGGCTCAAAAAAAAATAATTACAAGCCTAATTGTGATTTTTTAGGGGGTCAACAAAGGGGTACCCTTTCGATGATTTTTGAGTGAAATTTTTTTTGTCTCAAAATTATGTGCAAAACATAATTATAAGTTAATTTTGGCACTAGAAACACGAATATCAAGTCAGTTTTTAAGTATTTTTATTTTTAGAGTCGTGGCAGAGTTTTTAAAATATTGTCCCATTTAAATGCATGCAAATTTGACAAAATATTGTCAGAGCAAAATTATTCATGTTTTTGGGTTTGTATGTACGAGAAAAATAAATAAAAACGTTAATAACTAAAAAAAAAAAAAAAACCAAAAAAAAAACGGGGTTTGTAAGTACAAAACAAGTACGCAATAATTGTGCTATATAGCTCAAAGGAATAGACCAGAGAAAAACATAACAATTTATATCACAAAACACTTCTGGGGCTACATTAACATTCTGGTAAAAATTGTTAACAGTTTTGAAGATCCCATTTCGTGTTTATTTATTAAAAAGCACATGGTGTTTAAATGTGGTCTATGCCTTTAATGAAGCCAATTTATGCATAATTTATGCTATATTGTATAGTGAATAAATTACATAACTTTTTAGTTTCAATGTTCAGTATTGTTATATTTTATTACAAAATAACAACATTTGTGCCCTATAGCAAAAATTGTTCTACGAGTATTTACCATGATCTTGTTGCGAAAAAAAGTCATATCTCGTATTTTGTCAGAGGAAGCAAAAGGCCTATCTCGTTTTTTGTCAGCGGAAGCAAAAGGCCTATCTCGTTCCCGAACGTTATGAAGATGGCGCTCGAGATAGACCTTTTGCTTCCAGTGAAAAAATACGAGATAGGCCTTTTTTTCGCAACATGATCGAATTATAGATAATAATTATAAATAACGTAATTTATGTATTTCACCATGTAGAATAGGTTTATATATATATATATATATATATATATAAAGAGCAGGGTCGGACTGGGGTGAAAAGGCCTCGGCGGGGATCCATCGAGAGGGGCCTCATAAAGGAAAATGACCCACACGCAAACGGGGGGTCTGGGGGGCGCAGCCCCCCAGGAGCCCGCCGCAGGCGCGAAATTTTTTGCAGTCACGTGTTCAATTATGCTCGATTTTCTATGCCAAACTCGATAATTATTCCTAATATAAATGTAGATTTTTGTTCGCATTTTTTATGTACATATTGCGCTTTTTAAATTATTTTAGATATCTTACGTTAAAGTTAATATTATTTGGAGTTTATTTTATTTTTTAAATTTTTTTTTTTATAATTGCGTTGCAAAAATTTGAGTGCAGTGAGTATTTCTCAGCAATAAATATTGTTCCAAAAATATTAAAAAAGAGCGATGGTTTGTATTTAATTGTTCATAGTTTTTGGAGCACTGCTAGTATTTTTTTATTATTGCAAATACTTTAATCGTCAGCCAGTTTAAAACGTGGAATTTATAAAAAATTATAACTTATTATTATATAATATATGATGTGTGTACAATTTGAAAAAATTGGACAGTGGAAATAAAAATGCACTATAGTGACTATCAAAAGGACTGCTATAGAGAAATTGGAATTTCATTTTTATCACTTTCTGATTGAACTTCAAATCAGTACTTCTTATGTTTCTAATAAAGAAATGATTATAATAAAAGTAATTAACAGGCAGAGCTGCACTTCAAAAATTTGAAAAAACAACAACATTAAATCTATTAAATTTTAAATATTGAGATTTCTCACTATTATGAGATTTTACGTTATGAGCTATTATGAACTAAATACTTTTTTGCATGACTTATAACTATATGCAATCTTCTATGAATATTATTGTAATTGTAGTTTTGCAGAGCTATTACTTTGAAATATATGATGCTTTTTCACAATTTTCATAGAATATATTAATGGAATTTAATTAAAATTCCAATTGAAAATATCACTTAATATATATATATATATATATATATATATATATATATATATATATATATATATAATATATATATATAATATATATATATATATATATATATATATATGTTATATATATATATATTTTATAAAAAAAGAAAACAATTTAAATAATACAATGAAGAGCATAAAAACTGCTTACCCCTAATATTCTGTGAAAACTGTGTAAAAGCATCTTGCATTTTAAAGTAATAGCTCTGTTCATTGACAAAAATTTCTTTTAGAAACAACATAACTCAAGCAAAAAACTATTTCATAAGCTCATAACAGTCATAACGTAAAAATTCATAATAGTGAAAAATCTCAACATTTAAAGTTCAATCAATTTTTTTCTTTTTTCAATATATTTGAAGTGCAGCTCTGCCAGTTAATTAGTTTTATTATATATATTTTTTTTTATTGGAAACACAAGAAAAATTAATTTGAAGTTGTATCAAAAAGTGATAAAATCACATTCTAATTTCTCTAAGCAGTCGCCTCTGTAATCTCTATATCGATAGTCACTATAGCGCACTTTTTATTTTTCAAACTTCCACTTTCAAATTCAATCAAACAGTATATTATATTAATATTATATAAATCTTGGTTTTGAAATTTAAAAAAAAAAAAAAAAACTACAATAATATTAATATTAAAAAAAAAAACATGGATTAAAATACTAATTATAATAAATATGGTAAGCCACATATTATACAGAATTAAGAGTGTAACTGCCATAACTTTAGTAACTTTTTTGTGTGAATATTGGAAACTTAGAAAAGGAAATAAAAATTTATGTAACTTTTATTTTATATGAATTTTTTTGATTTAACAAAAGTAATCAATGCTATCAAATGAATTTAATGTTAAAACTTAAAAGAAACATTCATAAAAATATTTAAAAACAATCATACTCCACTTCATACTAAGCGCGATGGCATACATTTTTATAACAAATAATAAATATATAGTTGAGAATGTGGCAATTAAAATTACAATAAAACTCGCGAGCGTAGCGGGCAATTTTTTTTTTACAATTTGTGCTTTGAATTTTTTGTTTTTTTTTCAACTCAAAATTTATATGTAGATATTATGCTGATTGCACAAATCTAAATTTCTGACTGCACAATTTTTGTCTAACTGCACACTAAAAAAGACCCTGGCCCCCTTTTACAGGAGCACTGGGGCCTGCTCTTCTCTCTGTTGTATGCGTGAAAGGCCCCATGGAGAAGGGGGCCTCCTCTCTTCTATGTTGTTGTACGTCAAAAAACTTATGGAGGCCCCCTTCTACAGGGGATCTCCTCTCCTCTATTCTCTGTTGTAACAATAATTTTTAGTAATATAAATTTTATTATGACTTTTTGTAATTGTACAGAAATATTTATTTCTAAGTTTAATAAATTAATTATTATTGTGAGAGGCCCCACGGAGGCCCCCAGAGGGCCTCTCTTCTCCTCTGTTTTGTGTACTACAGGCATTTTATATTTTATAAGACAGGGAAGCGGAAGCAGGCCAGGGCCTCGTCAGCCTCAAACAATCACGTCTCAAAAAAAAGTTTAAACAAAAAAATAATAAAATAAAAAAGTAAAACAAAAAATATTAAAATAAATATAGAAAATAATTACATTTCTTTACACTTGTTTCTTTCTTAAATAAGGATTCTATTATTCTACTTGCTTTTTTATACACATTTTTGAACGTGATTTTTTTTTTACGCCGCTTCGCGGCCTTGACGGGGGCCTCGCCTGGGGGCCTCATTCTTTTTTTTGGGGCCTCACACTGGGGGGGCCTCGGCGGGGATGCCACCTAGCCCTTATGGCCAGTCCGACCCTGATAAAGAGAGAGAGAGAAGACGGAGTAAAAAATTTGAGAGTAAAAAATTCCTTCGCTTTCTCTCTCTCTCTCTCGGATCTTTCTCTCTCTTTCTCTCTCTCGCACTATCTCACACTTTATTTCCGTCTCTCCAATTCTCCATTTACTTTATTTTTCTGTGGCTCTTTCCCCTACATATTTACCTATTTTTACTACCTATCTTCTCACTGTCTCCTGTCTCACACTCTTACACATTTTTAGGGTCTCTCTTGCCATCTCATTTTTTTCTCTGTCTCCCTTGCGAGACTACAAAGTACTGGAGAAAAAGAAAGAAGGTTAAAAAAATCCGACCCAGGGAAGAGAGAGAAAGATAGAATGTTACTCTCACTCATTCACCTTCTGTCTATATAATGTCTCAATGTCTGCCTCTCTCTTTATTTATTATTAACTCTATTTTCTCCGTTTCTTTTCCCGTGCTTTTCTATATTCACGGAAAACAAAAAGTTGACATATTGTTCAGTTTTACATAGTTTCACTCTATGCCACTCTATTTAATTTTATTTCTCTCCCATCAAATCTCTCTTCTTTCTCTGTCTCACATTCTTGTAATGTATATAACTCCCACCGCCAACTCACTTATTTTTTTATGAATATCTCCGTCGTGTTTCTAAAAACGCTAAAATTTTGGAGAAAAAAAGAGGAAAGAGTGAGAAAAGAACCAAATAAATAAAAAAAAAGGAAGAGACAGAAGCGAGAAAGAGCTTTCTTTTGTCATTTTTAAATTCATCTTTACTTCATTCTTATTCATTAACTAACTCATTTTTTGTTCATTGGTATATATTTGTGGGTTCGTTCGTTCGTTCGTTCGTTCGTTCGTTCGTTCGTTCGTTCGTTCGTTCGTTCGTTCGTTCGTTCGTTCGTTCGTTCGTTCGTTCGTTCGTTCGTTCGTTCGTTCGTTCGTTCGTTCGTTCGTTCGTTCGTTCGTTCGTTCGTTCGTTCGTTCGTTCGTTCGTTCGTTCGTTCGTTCGTTCGTTCGTTCGTTCGTTCGTTCGTTCGTTCGTTCGTTCGTTCGTTCGTTCGTTCGTTCGTTCGTTCGTTCGTTCGTTCGTTCGTTCGTTCGTTCGTTCGTTCGTTCGTTCGTTCGTTCGTTCGTTCGTTCGTTCGTTCGTTCGTTCGTTCGTTCGTTCGTTCGTTCGTTCGTTCGTTCGTTCGTTCGTTCGTTCGTTCGTTCGTTCGTTCGTTCGTTCGTTCGTTCGTTCGTTCGTTCGTTCGTTCGTTCGTTCCCCGTTTGTGCGCTTTTTAATTCTTTGTTAGTTAAAAAAAAAAAAAAAAAAAAAAAAAAACTGCACGTAAAATAATAAGCACGTAAAATTTATGCTGTTAATATTAATATTAATTGTACATAGATTATAATAACATGTTAAAATAATTATTTTTAACAAAATAACAACATTTGTGCTCTACAATATAGCAAGTGTTCAATGTAGCAACATATTGTATGCTATATTGTACAGTGATTATACTACATAACATAATAGTTAACATGTTCCGAGCCTAATTACTTATGTTATTACAAAATAACAACATTTGTGCTCTACAATATAGCAAGTGTTGTATTTAGCATTGATAAATATCGTCATATATTTTATCAGTCTTGAATAACGTGCTTGATCGTAGAAAAAGGTAGAGAGAGAGAGAGAGAGAGAGAGAGAGAGAGAGAGAGAGAGAGAGAGAGAGAGAGAGAGAGAGAGAGAGAGAGAGAGAGAGAGAAAAGTAATTAAAAATAGGAGGATTTTTTTGAAAATTTCTATTTCTATCTCAGTTTGTATTTACCGACAAGTTGCTCTCTCTCTCTCTTTCTCTCTCTCTCTCTCTCTCTCTCTCTCTCTCACTCACTCTATGTTTGACCTTTTTCTACGATCAAGCACCTTATTCAACACTGATTAAATATATGACGATATTTATCAATGCTAAATACAACACTTGCTATATTGTAGAGCACAAATGTTGTTATTTTGTAATAACATAAGTAATTAGGCTCGGAACATGTTAACTATTATGTTATGTAGTATAATCACTGTACAATATAGCATACATTATGTTGCTACATTGAACACTTGCTATATTGTAGAGCACAAATGTTGTTATTTTGTAATAACATAAGTAATTATACTGAACATGTTAACTATTATGTTATGTAGTATAATCACTGTACAATATAGCATACATTATGTTGCTACATTGAACACTTGCTATATTGTAGAGCACAAATGTTGTTATTTTGTAATAACATAAGTAATTAGGCTCGGAACATGTTAACTATTATGTTATGTAGTATAATCACTGTACAATATAGCATACATTATGTTGCTACATTGAACACTTGCTATATTGTAGAGCACAAATGTTGTTATTTTGTTAAAAATAATTATTTTAACGTGTTATTATAATCTATGTACAATATTAATATTAACAGCATAAATTTTACGTGCTTATTATTTTACGTGCATTTTTTTTTTTTTTTTTTTTTTTTTTTTTTTTTTTTTTTTTTTTTGTTGAACTAATAAAGAATTAAAAAGCGCACAAACGGGGAATGAACGAACGAACGAACGAACGAACGAACGAACGAACGAACGAACGAACGAACGAACAAACGAACGAACGAACGAACGAAAGAACGAACGAACGAACGAACCCACAAATATATACCAATGAACAAAAAATGAGTTAGTTAATGAATAAGAATGAAGTGAGGATGAATTTAAAAATGACAAAAGAAAGCTCTTTCTCGCTTCTGTCTCTTCCTTTTTTTTTATTTATTTGGTTCTTTTCTCACTCTTTCCTCTTTTTTTCTCCAAAATTTTAGCGTTTTTAGAAACACGACGGAGATATTCATAAAAAAATAAGTGAGTTGGCGGTGGGAGTTATATACATTACAAGAATGTGAGACAGAGAAAGAAGAGAGATTTGATGGGAGAGAAATAAAATTAAATAGAGTGGCATAGAGTGAAACTATGTAAAACTGAACAATATGTCAACTTTTTGTTTTCCGTGAATATAGAAAAGCACGGGAAAAGAAACGGAGAAAATAGAGTTAATAATAAATAAAGAGAGAGGCAGACATTGAGACATTATATAGACAGAAGGTGAATGAGTGAGAGTAACATTCTATCTTTCTCTCTCTTCCCTGGGTCGGATTTTTTTAACCTTCTTTCTTTTTCTCCAGTACTTTGTAGTCTTGCAAGGGAGACAGAGAAAAAAATGAGATGGCAAGAGAGACCCTAAAAATGTGTAAGAGTGTGAGACAGGAGACAGTGAGAAGATAGGTAGTAAAAATAGGTAAATATGTAGGGGAAAGAGCCACAGAAAAATAAAGTAAATGGAGAATTGGAGAGTCGGAAATAAAGTGTGAGATAGTGCGAGAGAGAGAAAGAGAGAGAAAGATCCGAGAGAGAGAGAGAGAAAGCGAAGGAATTTTTTACTCTCAAATTTTTTACTCCGTCTTCTCTCTCTCTCTTTATATATATATATATATATATATATATATATATATATATATATATATATATATATATATATAAACCTATTCTACATGGTGAAATACATAAATTACGTTATTTATAATTATTATCTATAATTCGATCATGTTGCGAAAAAAAGGCCTATCTCGTATTTTTTCACTGGAAGCAAAAGGTCTATCTCGAGCGCCATCTTCATAACGTTCGGGAACGAGATAGGCCTTTTGCTTCCGCTGACAAAAAACGAGATAGGCCTTTTGCTTCCTCTGACAAAATACGAGATATGACTTTTTTTCGCAACAAGATCATGGTAAATACTCGTAGAACAATTTTTGCTATAGGGCACAAATGTTGTTATTTTGTAATAAAATATAACAATACTGAACATTGAAACTAAAAAGTTATGTAATTTATTCACTATACAATATAGCATAAATTATGCATAAATTGGCTTCATTAAAGGCATAGACCACATTTAAACACCATGTGCTTTTTAATAAATAAACACGAAATGGGATCTTCAAAACTGTTAACAATTTTTACCAGAATGTTAATGTAGCCCCAGAAGTGTTTTGTGATATAAATTGTTATGTTTTTCTCTGGTCTATTCCTTTGAGCTATATAGCACAATTATTGCGTACTTGTTTTGTACTTACAAACCCCGTTTTTTTTTTGGTTTTTTTTTTTTTTTTAGTTATTAACGTTTTTATTTATTTTTCTCGTACATACAAACCCAAAAACATGAATAATTTTGCTCTGACAATATTTTGTCAAATTTGCATGCATTTAAATGGGACAATATTTTAAAAACTCTGCCACGACTCTAAAAATAAAAATACTTAAAAACTGACTTGATATTCGTGTTTCTAGTGCCAAAATTAACTTATAATTATGTTTTGCACATAATTTTGAGACAAAAAAAATTTCACTCAAAAATCATCGAAAGGGTACCCCTTTGTTGACCCCCTAAAAAATCACAATTAGGCTTGTAATTATTTTTTTTTGAGCCTGAGAATTTTTTCGCATTTACCATCGTGTAGAGCGCTTAAAATGCAACATTTTTGTTGCATGGTACGAAAAAATATGTAGTCTGGATTCCTGTCAAAGTTAAAAATTTGCATATTTTGGACCTTTTTTTGGACCCCATTTGCTACTGCAAATTATTGACAAATTTTATTGTTGTGCACATGACAAAGTGTAAAATACAGTCTAGATTAAATTGTTTGCTGGCAACAAGTTTCTATCTATTTTTTCTTGGGAGCTGCTCCGCGTTTTCTGAGAAACTTTGAAATACGGGTCGATTTTTGTTGAAATTTTGCTGTATCGAGCCACTTCAATGCAAAAGCAGCAAAAAACTACCTAATCTCGATTTAGACACAAGCTTGCGCCTACAAAATAGGTTTAATTTATATGTTATGCACGCCATAATGTTGGAAATTTTGTATTTTAAATAATTGTTTTCTTTCGATGAAATAAAATATTTGGAAATATTTTTTTACGTCAAGAAATCAAATGCTTTATATGACTTTATGCACTACGGACCCACTTGAGAGGCCGCTGGGGACCAAAATATTATACTTACGAACTTGTAAGTAATTTTATGTGAAAGAGCGCTGCATTTTACATATGATTAGTAACTTTCACAGATTTCTTTAAAAAATTGAGCATTTTCCCTATTTAACCCCATGTTAATGTGTGGGGGTCCCAGCTACGGAGACGTAATTTCAACATTACTGTGACTTCCGGAGCCAATTACTCACAAGATTATCATCCAAATTGCATGTTACGCATATCAGTCGATTTGAAATTTAATGTTCTGTCTAACTTTGCCTATCCCTATGCATTAAAATATTTTTTTTAATTTTTGTAAAAATAAAACTGATAAAAACTGTAGTGATAAGCCAATTTAGGGATCTTTTTGTGCCTCTAGAGCCAAACGTTTTCATTTGAGCCCAATATAAATATGATTTTCGAAAAGAGCGTCAATTTTTACATCTACTTTGATATTTTACTCGACGAGATGCGAAAAAAAATTTTTGGGTCCATTTAAAATACATGGTTTTAAATGCAAACTTAAATGGGCCGTAAAAGGCCTAAATATGGCGGTCAGCAGCTATAATTTTTTTTGGGTCTATTTTGACCTAAAATACACCATCCCTGCAAGTTTCATCGCCAAAGCGCGCGGACAAGTCCATACTATCCCTTGTAAGTATTCAATTATTGTTATTTTATATTATAAACTCGTAATCGTAGAATATGAAATGTATCGTTAACTTACATTTACAGTTCATTTCAAGAGTAACTTTCATGTGACTTAAATGGTGCAAAATAACGTTTTAATTTTTCTGCATTCTTGATTTTATTTCAATCAAAATAATATTCTTGTTTTTATTAGCATAACAAAATATAGAACATGGCCATTTTTAAAAGTTCAAAATTAATATTATTGTTTTATTATTCTGTATATTACCATACAATACAGTATAGCCAAAATTATCATTATTAGTTTCTTGCTGTGGCACGTCGTTGGATTTTTTTAGCATTTGAAAAAACAAAACAATAGCTCATGTGTATAACACGCGATAAACTTGATCGTGAACTCTGTAAAGTTGAAATCAATCCAAGTACTTACCACGCACGTTGAGGCTACTTGTTATCTTACGAGAACTTACAACACTTAATTTATAGATTCTTGTACCTTATAATTAAATTTCTAAATTTATTTTTATAATATACATAATAACATAACAACATAAAAAAAGAAGTTGTTAACATGTTTTTCATAATATTGAATTCCAAATTTGACAACCTATAAAAATTATACAAAACAAGCCTTTTTTTTTTTTTTTTTTTTTTTTTTTTTGCTTGCCATTTTGTGTTATCGTGCTATACACCAATCCCAGTCCCAGTCAAGACATTGTCTTATCGACAGGTAAGGACTTACCAATTAATGGAAAAGCACACACGGGCCGAAATAATAATTGCATGTAAATAGTCTAATACGTGTTAATAAAAATAGGTTTGATTTAAAATACAAAAAAGTTAACATTTATTATTATTATTATTATTTTGCTTTAAAAATAAGATGAATTGAAATTAAAATAATAACAAAAAGTCTCTACTAGAATGTCATACGTATAATAATATACATTATAAGCTATTATATTATAGACCTCTACCTTTTCCATAGTTAAGTTACGATATAAAAGTATTATTGCCACCGGTAAAAATGCACACACAGGATCAGTAATGGCCTAAATATACATTCTGGCATTTGCCTGTAAAGCTAAGGGAAACCAAAGAAACGTCTAAGTATCTGCTGATCAGTAAAATCACACGTATCATGTATAGCTATCAAATACTGTGCATCTTCAAGTTGGAAGTTACATCACTGAATTCAGAATTGTTTCGCGTATGGAAATTAAATTTGTTGTTAACAATTAAAGTGACTTCTGATTCTCTAGTAAGTCCTGGGTAACACTGTTTAAAATTTGTAGGGATTGATTTTATGTATCACATACATATTTTCTGCATTAGTTTGAGGTAATAAAACGGAAATAGTTATATGATACATAAAAAAATATATTTGATGCATTTTTGTTTATTTATTTGTTTGAGAGTGAACAGTGAAGACAGCTGCCATCCACAACTTAGCCAAAATGTAAAAATAAATTAAACCTATTGGAATAATATCTCAGAGCATTATAACTAGCAAATTTCATCAACGAGTGAAAACTTTAGATTTGATTCCATTATGATCTTATTTTTTAAAAAACTAAGAGACTAGAACAGGGAACTTTCCTGGTGAAAAAAAAAAAAAAAAAAAATTACTAGTATAACTTGCAAGTTTGGTGTTTAAGGGTTTACAAAATATTAAATTTTGTAAATTTTGTGCTAATGAGTAATGATATAATGACAAATAATAATAATAAGCAAGATAATATCTATGTTGTAATGTTACAAAATTCCTATGTACGAATGCAGAGATAATTATGATCATTTATTAAACTAGACTCGTTTTACTTTGTGATGAACGATCAAAATTACAATGAAATTTATCGTCACTGTATTTTGTTAAAACGATAAATATTTTGTTGCAATATCTATGTGAGAACTGCATGTTTCAAATTGCTAAATATAAGCAAATATTTTAGTAATTTAACATTATTAAATAGCATCAAAGTATTCAAAATTTCAATGTTGTCAAGGTATGTGGTAGATTGAATTTGTGAAGATTTGTTTGCGTACATTATTTTGTTTTAATATAATTAAATTTTAATTTTGAACATTAAAATTTATAACATATTTAGTAATATGAGCTTACTTAAAAACAGTATAAAATTTAGTAATATTATTTTGAAACGGTATACAATTTTAAACACTTTACACAGTTGATTAAGCAATTTCGTTGTAAATTTTTTACGTACTAATGACAGCTTTTCTATTACTTCAATTTCACACTGTTGGAAGAGTGTACCATAAAATGTGAACCAAATATGCATATTTTACAAGTACAAAACATTTCTTTCAGTAAAAGTTTTCATAACTTGAATTCTTTACAAAGAAATAAAAGTAAAAGTATGCTTCTTATTGTTAATGTATTTTTTTTTTTCTATTTTACATTCGACTGATGAATGAAAAAATGGGGGATGAAAACAATAGAATAAAATACAAAAACCTCTTTTGCTTTGTTTTTACTTGAAAGAAACATATATATTTCCGACATTATATTGACAGTAAAAGTGCAGCAGGTTATTCAAAAAAGAAAAAAAAAAGGAATTCTCAGCGGTGAATTCAATCAAAGACAAACTGCTCTTTTATCTCAAGGTAAAAAAAAAAAAAAAAAAAAAAGTGATTGAATATAAAAAAAAGTCAAGCAAGAATATTTTTTCCTTTTACTTTTTTTTTTTATTTCTTAAGAACGCGATGTTCTTTGAATAAATTTCTCTTTTCAATGCAAGGTTTTGTGGCTTTTGAGGCTTGGAATCATGAAGTTATATAAACGCATTTTGCTGACCTAACTTTCTTTTTAGTTTATGTGGTTTAAAAAAGGGCTATAGAAACGTTTATTTTTGTTACATAACACATTAAAAAAAAAAAAACTCTTTATAGAGTCTGTTTTGTGGTGTATTAACAAGAAATTTTTCAATAAAAATTCTTTCGTGTTTCCCTTAATTTTAATCTACATTTAAACAAATACTGCTTTTTATAAATTCACATTAATCATTCTATTCTAAGTTAAACACTAAAACAGTGTTTTTATATATAATAATTATAATGAAATAAAGTAAAAACGAGGCACTCAATCAATTCCATACCCAGTATTTATAAAATTTTACGGCATTTCTTACATTAAAGTGCATTAAAAATTTGCAATAAAATAACATTAAAAAATAATAATTTATAAATAATAATATAATTAATAATAATCAACGGCTTTTTATTTGGCGAAATCAGGCGTACAACCTCTCAATTTAACCCAACTGTTAATCTTATTATTGATCTTCCACGCATAATAATAAATCTGCATTAACTATACATTCTATAAATAAGAAAATAAAATCTCAATAATTTTAATGTAATACATAATATTATATATATATATATATATATATATATATATATATATATATATATATATATATATATATATATATATATATATATATATATATATATATATATATATATATATATATAGATAGATAGATATATATAATTTCTTTAGCGCTGTGAATAATTCTTAATTGTGGTGTAAACTTGCGGAAGATTTAACAATTAACGTTGAAGAGAATAAATTTTTATTACTGTGCTGGACTGGTTGCCTACGCTTTAGGATATCATATAATGCTGGTAGCTCGAGGGAAAATAATATACATTTCACAGCAGAACTTGCTGTGTATTGTTCAGTACCTACATGCCTTGCTCTCAAGTTTAATTAGTTTTCAAGTGCCTTCATATTCTTTACGTTTAAAAAAAAATGCTATACGTTAAAAACAATTGTCCTAATTTTTTCCCCAAGAGTGATTGGTGTAGAAATATTTAATGTAAATTTTAAATTAGTTATATTGTGTTGAGTACTAATTTATGTGCAAGCTGTTTGTTTATAGTTTGGAGAGAGAGAGAGAGAGAGAGAGAGAGAGAGAGAGAAATACCTTATGCACTTGCTGCTTTTTAGTTTTAAAATGTAAAACAACCATAAATAAATCATTTTGAAGGTATTAAATGTCTATTAAAAACTTCATAAACTTAAAAAATAATATACATTACAAAATTATTGTTAAAATAACAATTTATTTTAAATATAACATTCTTCAAATATTCAAATTTTATTTAAATATATCATATACTGTAGATATGATTCTTATACTACTCATTATCTCTTGACTCATGATTTTCAATTAATTTTTTATATAATTAAAATGTTATTAAATGTATATAACGTATGATGTGTAATGAAAATTTAATTAAAATTAATTTAATACGTTGTTTTATTAACTGGAAACTCAACTCGTATATATCATCTCTCAAATTCAAATATTTTTACTAATTTAATGACTACATAGCTTGAGGCTTTTTCTTCTCTCATTACTTTGGTTTGGTTTAGAGAGAGTGAGTGAGTGAGAGAGAGAGAGAGAGAGAGAGAGAGAGAGAGAGAGAGAGAGAGAGAGAGAGAGAGAGAGAGAGGGGGTCACGTGGAACCAACACCCTTAAGCAAGAACTGCGCTAGTGTAAAGCCACTTCAACTGTCTCTAATGCAAAAGCTAAGGTAGTAGGCAGGTAGGCAGACAAGCAAGTAAGAAGAGTCAAGTAGCAAGCTAACCAAACTTTTCCTCAAAGTAAAGTGCTCTACACAAACTATTTGCCAATACTTTTTCTTAAGTCAAGTACGTATACATCTTTATATAGTAACATCTAAAACAGTATACACGAACTTTCTTTTTACTTTAACTTGCACACCAATTAACTTTTTAATTGTTAACAAAGGTATAGGTACTTTTCATATTATATAAACTTAATAGTATTTTAATTAAAACTTTACTTTTTTTTATTTATAAAGAATTTTTATAATTACTGATTATTTTATAATATATAAAAAATAAAAAGTTGATAGTTAATTTAGCTTTTTAATTAAGTAAAGAATATTTATATTAGTTAGTCTTTAAAAAATAGAGAAGCTTATTATATAACGCTAATTGGTGTGATTAAAGTAGTGCAGCTCATCAAGAAATTTCTCGCTGTAGCCTGTAATTTTTTACTATAAACACACAAATAAAATTAAAAACTGTTTTATAATGCTGTATAGTGTACATTTAATGTCCCGTCTTTAGAATGAATACTGATTATATATATATATATATATATATATATATATATATATATATATATATATATATATATATATATATATATATATTTATTATTGTTTTAATTGATAAAATTTGTATTATTATACAGGGCAGTATATTGGATATTAGTACAATTTTAAGCCATGTTCTAACGGTGCAATACTTTTAATATTTGCGCAAACTCTTTTTATAAAGTTATACTTTAAGCCAAATACCACGCCCTTTTAAATGTTTAAACACAAATAACATCTCCAAAACTATGCTTATATTGACCTATGCAACATAGCTCTAAATAACAGTTAATTATGCAATTTACGTGATTTTCTTCCTTATATTATGGACGCCATGTGGAGATGATTATTCAATAGAAAATGCAGTGCTGGTTTCCTATTTCAAATTTTGCTGTGTCTTTCTACAGTACTGAAACTGCTACAAACGGGTTTTGGGTCCTGTTGTTGTTGATGTTGTTGCATGTCCCATTTAGTGATTTGTAAAAAATAAAAAATAAAAAAATAAACTTATACCACTGTGACGTTGCAGTGGCCTCGAATTGCCTACTTTTCAGACTTTTCGATCTCTCTCGCGTGTTTACATTTGGGTCTGGGTGAAATATAGCACCAGTTTTAAAAGCTCCATTTTGTGTTCAATGGTAAAAAAGGCATTTCCTAAATCTTTAGAGGGGCTTTAAAATCGTTAAATATGGATGCAATAACATTATATTACTTGTAGTGCAAATATTTCTCCACTTAGACGTGCCATTAAAAGTTTGAATATAATAATTATTCATATTAAAACAAAAGAAAAAAACAAACTATATAGTAATGTAACAAAGAGATTAAAACATAAAAGATTATTTAATTAAAATATATTTTATAGTAATTATAATAAATAATATATATATACATATAACATCATAGAAATACCTTTAGGCATTTTAAAAAGTATATATTATTTAACTTTTAACATGTTTCTATCTCATAAACAAATTGTTATCATTTAATAAAATTATTAATTAATTTACCCTCCTATATTATAACTATAAAATATTACATCATAAGATAGTTAATCATAGAAATTATTATAAATTAAAATAGTTTTGATATGATTTACACTTCTAAATATTACAAAAGTTGCATGTTATATATGCATAAATCAAAATAATAAATAATATTGTTAAATCATCATTATTTTCTTATATATATATTATATATATATATATATATATATATATATATATATATATATATATATATATATATATATATTTATTATATATATATTATATACGTGTGTGTACTGTATGTACAATTGCATATACTGTATACATATGAATATTATTCAAGTTTCATTATTAATTTAAACATTAATCAAAAGTAATTTTCATTAGTAATTATTCTACACAGAATATTTGTAGAATGTTTGAGTTATATGCAGTAAAATGAATTTATGATGAGAAATATATAGACATTGTTTTAAAGTTCCCTTTTAGATTTGCATGCATTCCATTCCAACAAAGAAAGTAAACTTTCAAATATTCATACTATACTTCATATTAATGTAACGAGAATATGTGAAAACATGATGTGTGGTTACAGAAGTAAATTATATTAGAAGTAATTAAATTGAATTAAAATTTTTGACTTATCAAAGTTTAAGAATATGTTCTTTGATTTATATAGACGTAAAAAACATGCACGGAGAAAGTTTGCCTGATATATAAAATGTTTAATCATGTTTCCAATACAGACAATAGATATAGGTGTAGAACATCTTGAACAAAAAAATTTGTGTAATATCCTAACAAACCTGAAAATCAACTTTGATTTGACCGGAGTCATTGATTTCTAATTTATTTTCCATTCACAAAATAACACGATTGGGCAATGACGTCACAGCTCGCTTGTTTTACGCGCGCGTAGAACAGGCGAGCTGTGACGTCATTCCCCACTCGAGCGATTTTGTGAATGGAAAATAAATTAGAAATCAATGACTCTGGTCAAATCAACGTTGATTTTCAAGTTTGTTAGGATGTTACACAACTTTTTTGGTTCGAGGTGTTTTACGCCTTTAACTTGCCCACTTAATTAATACAAGAATAAAATTCACAAACATAACATATAATTGCAATTTATTATAAGAAAAAGAAATGAGAGTAAAAGTAGAATGATTATTGTAAAATAGAAATCCATTACTGAGGTATGTTACATTTATCTATAGATAATCTTATGCAAGTTATTTAGAAATACAGAGTGCAATAATTAATATAATATGTTATACATATTATGATAGAATGATAACATTTATTTAATATAAAAAATATATATAGTTATGAACTTCATAATACATGTAATGACCAATATAAATTCTTAACATATTCCAATAAATATTCAAAGCATTTTTAGTAGGCCATATCATGTTAAAAGTATACCACACTCATACTATACTACTACTACTGTTATTTTATACTGAATATTATAAACTAAAAATAAAGATTAATTAAATTTATATAACGATGAAAAACCACTACAAAAATTATTATTATAATATAATATTAAACACAAAGTATCGTATAGTGTTTTTATCGATTTTCTTTATGCTTTCCTAAAGTAGATGTATACAAAGAGAGAGAAGTGAAAGAGAGAAGAGAGAGAGAGAGAGAGAGAGAGAGAGAGAGAGAGAGAGAGAGAGAGAGAGAGAGAGAGAGAGAGAGAGAGAAGCGAGAGAGAGAGAATTGAACAAGAGCACGCATTCTGATGCAGCAAGCAAGCGAAGTAAGGGTCTGTCTGACTGTTTTATCATGCAGCAGGGTGAACTTGGGAGCTTCATTCTAAATATCTACTGAACTCTATGAGCATAAGATGCGTGCTGACACCCGCAGTTTGGACGTGTGAAACCACCACTCTGGAACAGTCCACTTTTTTTTTTTTCACTCAACTTTTTTTTTTTTTTTTTTTTCTGACCTGCACTCTTATCACAATGTTCTCTCTATTCCTTTTATCTCTACTTTTGATATGCAAAATAGCAAAGCTTTTGACCGCTGATTAAGATTCCTCACTTGTGTGGCTATCTTTATAAGTTGAAGGGGGAAAAAATCTTGTTTTTTGTCACTATGCACACTTTGCATTCAGCTATAGAATTTTAGATGTGTTTAGTCATAAAAAAAAATGCTTGGAAACAAATTTTATTAGGTCAAGGGGGTACTTTATTCGGATATTATGCAATATTCTGTTTAAAAAGTCCTTTTTTGCCTTAAAATGTGCTATTTTATACTATATAATTCGATTGTCTCAAAAATATTAAATATCAGTATTTTCTTCATGTTTACACTGTATAAGAGTTGACCGGATTTTTTTGTCAGGCTCTTTTGAAAAATTCAATTTTTTCTATGCTTTTTTTGAACAAATAATTATAATAATAATACAATAACTTTATTTAAGGCGCATACGAGGCTTTTTCAACCGTATTATATGAACCTTGACCAGAAAATTACATTTTTAATTAACAGATTTAAAACATATTTCTCTTGACGATGATTTTTTATTTATACAGTCTTATTAAATTACAACATATTTCTTGTAAAATATTTTTATTATTTATAATCTGTTAATTACTGATACTTGACTATAACAATCTGTCTTTAAAGTTAATTATTCTTTATTTGCTTAAACTTTTGTATTTTAAAATATAGAAAATTGTATTTTGTCACACAATAAATTGCATTAAAATAATTTCATTATTAAATAATAAAATAAAATAAATAAAATAATTTTTTTTTTGTCATATATTATATATACTAATTTTAAATTTACTTCAGTGTTAAAGTCATGTTTATTGTGAATGTGTTTTATTTACTGGGATCATATTATCGTTGATTATTGTCTCAATGTAAAGTTAAAGGAATAGACCAGAAAAAAAACATAAGCATTTATATCACAAAACACTTGATGGGACTTACATAAATAACTTTAGTTTGTCTTAAAACCCAACTGTAGCTCCGTTACGTCGCAGGGGTCAGAAAATTTCGATTTATGAAACCCGCACAACATTTTCTTAAATTTTTTTGCATGTTTCTGACGCCAGAAACAAGAATAGTCACTCAAATTGCATACTTTACAGTATTTTCACGCTCTCTTGTAGGGCTACATTAATATTCTGGTAAAAATTGTCATCAATTTTTTGAGGATCCTATTTCGTGTTTATTCATTAAATGGCACACGTTGTTTTATGTGGTCTATGGCTTTAAGTGATATAATATAGTGTCTAATTTTTAAGAAAGATCTTATTTATACAGTACAATTTAAAATTATAATTAAATTTTTGCTATAAAGAATGTTTATACGTACTGATATTTACTGCAGTATTTATAACTATATATTGAGCTTTAGTTATAATAATAATAACATTGACATTATTTGTATTTTAAAACATTATTCAACAAAATATTTATCAAATTTGTAGCACATATTGAACGTTTTTACTATTATTATTTTTTACGTTCTCATTAAATCTACATGATTTGAATATTCATATGAGTATAAAACATAATTTTACACGTTTGTGTTTAGTCTATATCCAGCTGGGGAACGATTAGCAAAAATAACATTGAAAATATTGATTTTCATTTGAAAATATTTTAAGCTTATATTTAATGTTCTATATATTTAATAGATCACAAATTAAAGATAATGTAATTTAAAAGAATTATAATAACTTTATGGACGTAAATGAGACTTTTTTTTTAAATTTATTGTGGTGAATTTTCTTTCTAACAGATTTTTATCCGTTTAAATGATACGTTACGTTGGTATTATAGAATGAGAAACACGACCTTTTAGTTATTACCATAGCTTGTTCTGTAAAGTATAGTGAATCTCAATAACAGTGATTGGTTGAGCAACAAAATAACACACATTCATTGGTTAATCTTGTTTTTTGAGCCGATAAAAGTGAGTCGCATGTTTTTTATGGAACTTTTTTTTGTGAGTTTTTTTCATTTTTATCAAGTTCAAAGTTCTAAAAGAAGAAATAACAATAATCGAACATATGTATAAGCGTAGTAAACAGGTAACGACGTCATAATCAGCTGTTTATAACAACGGAACATTTTCGAAGCTGTCTCAATATTTGTGTGTAGTTTATAGAACGAGCTCATATTGCAACTTACAAAATATAAAAATTGATTTTTTTCCCTAAAATAAAAAGTTTTAGTCGTATATTTAATTAGTGTATATATTTATATAAAACTTTGACAGTATAAAATAAAAACATAGAGGGAAAAGGTATTTGTCAAGTTATAAGTATGATTTATCATTACATCACGTACTGTATGGTATGCTATGTAGTTTCTCTCTCTCTCTCTCTCTCTTTCACATTGTCAGACTTGGATATAGCAATGAAAGTATCCCAAGGCACCTTCTGACCTTTTCTTGTGCTGCTATAATATTTATATCAATTTCATATTGAAAATAATAGTAATATCAACCTTATGTTTATATACATACTGTAGTGCTAAAATTCACAGGTGTATTCTATATCCAACCATCACTAGCCAAAGCTTGTATAAACATAAATTCGTTACAATTTTTTTTTGTATATACATAATACACACATATATATATATATATATATATATATATATATATATATATATATATATATATATATATATATATATATATATATATATATATATATATATATTATATATATATATATATATTATATTTTCCCCTCTTTATGTGAAGCAAAGAAAGCAATACTCTATAGTAAAGTAAATATCGATTATTCTACTTATATAACAAAATGATATACTGTTTAGTAAAGGTTTTTTTTTTGGGTGTATATAAAGAAAAGATAAATAAAATAAATATACAAATTTAAAACTTTGTTTATATTATACGTATTCACAATATTGAAAAGCTTTTTTTCTTCTTCTTCTTCTTCTTCTTCCAATATTTCAACTGTATATAAATCTTTATTCAAATATATATCATATGCAACGAATATAAGATATATTATTTAGTTATTTATTTACTCAAAGCAAACTCATAAAAAATATCAATTTTATTTGTATTTCTTTATTTGATTTTTTTTACAATGGTTATTAAAAAACATTTTTATTTTTCATAATTTAAAACGAATATGAATATTATGAATAAAGTGAGATTTAAAGCATTTGATTAGAAGTTAAGGAAGAAACGATTATTAAAGACTTGTGTTTACCATGTTTATATTCAAAGGAAGAAGCGTATAACATAAATTAACGTATATGATTTTGTTTATTATAAAGTATTTCTAATTGTTACAAATAATACAATTTGATAAGAATAAAACTTGTTGTATTCTTTGTGTTTGTTACTGTATTAACCGACTAGGTTAATAGAGTTACTTAATACTTTAAAATAATAATAATATAAAATACTACAACAAATATCAAAAATCTAAATCTGATTTAAATTATATAATGAATGCGTGACATCACTTAAACATGAAATAATTTATATTTAACGTAAAAGTAAAGAGTGTTAGAATATGTTGATTTATATTGAACTTGACATGTCATAAGCAGCTGCTACTTGAAAATTCAGGTAAACAAACTCCTTCATATTTTATATCTTATCACATCATCGTCGTCGTCGTTGTCGAGAGTCATTTTGTCGTCATAACACTTTGCTTTTCAAACATGATTGATTTCTCATATTTTAGTCACAAAATATCGTAATATAAAAAAATTACTTTACTACTTTACGTATATTATATGAAATTCAGTATTTTATTACTATGGAAAAAAATGTAATTGTAAAGCTGCTGAGGTCAGTATTAAAGGTCAAGGCTAATATGGCTTATTATTGCTTTATATCACGTCTTTAGTAGATTTTTGTTACCTTTAATTTATACTTTAAGTTTCATAGATAATCTGCTAGTTATTATTATTAGATATTATTTATCATAGAGAAAAGAAAAATAGTAAATAGAGGGAGAGAAAGACAAACAATAAGAGAGAGAGAGAGAGAGAGAGAGAGAGAGAGAGAGAGAGTAGTGTGTATAATTTGTGTGCACATAGTAATTGCTCAGTACATAAAGTTAAAAAACCCCATTTAGTAAAAATGCATTAATAATCAGTGTCATCAAAATTGTTCTACTCCAAATAGCTTTTTATAAATATGTTATATATTTAAAAAAATTGTTTTTCACATTCGTTTTCCCTGTTTACTCATGAATAATGCAGCTACAAGTCGTCTGTATGTAATTAAGTTTTTTTTTTTTTTTTTTTTTTTTTCATGTAAAATTTAAAATAATAATTTAGTTCCCTAAAAAGTTCATTTATGATAAATTATAAAAAAAAAGTAGAAAAAAAATAATAAAACATTTAGAATTCAGCAACATAATATAAACATAAATGCAATAAAAATGCAATGTTTTAAAAACATGTTTTCTCTATTTTAGCATTTTATTTTTTACTAGCACTTTTTTTATAGAGCTATCATAATGATGAAATAAAAGTTTTTATTTATCCAACCATATTATAAACGTATAATATTAATAAATAAATAGATGAAAATTTATTAAATACAATAATAGGCAAAAATATGTTTTATATTCTACATTAAAAATGATCATGAATGAAAATATTATATTCAAAATTATAATATTAAATAATATTATTTAAGCTGTTTATTATATAATATGTAAATAATCATAATATTGTTATTTCAATATGGAATTCTCCTAAACGCATTTTTGTGTTAGTAGTAGTAAAAAAAAAAAAAAAAAATATCATAAAAATGAAATTCTCTAAGAAGAACTAGAAGAAAAAAAAGTAAAATATTTAGGCTGTCCACATGATGTTATGTTAGCATAAAAAAAAGACATGAAATTTTTATAACAATAAAGTTTAGTGCTTATTTTTGCTATTAAAAAATATAATGTCTTTTATGCAATGCAGTACATGTTTCTAACATTTCTCATATACGATAGAGTATTAAAACAATAATATGGCATATGGAAAAAAAAAAAAAAAAAAAAAAGGTAAGATGGAAATAATAATAATATAAAAAGTAGAAATATAAGGAAAGCTATACGATGTAATATAAAAAAATGTTATTATAAAGTCATGTTTCATGTTACGATTTTTCTTGTGGCTTTGCAAAAATATAAGATGAAGTTTTATAACTTTAAATATTTAAAATATATGTCTTACTTACGGGTCTTTAGTATTTAAGCAAGTATAAACAAGTATATAAGCAAGTCCTTACCTGTAGATAAGATAATGTCTTGACTTGGACTGGGATGAGTGTAGCACAATAACACAATATGGCAAGCCAAAAAAAAAAAGTTTTTTATTTTATTTTAATAACATTATAATGGTGGTAGGTTATTAATGATCAATGGTTGTTAATTTCATTTAACTTACAATTAGTCCTATTTCTTAATGAACACTCTAGATATTTCCTGAATTCTCCCAGGAATAGATTCTGGGTCAGAGTTTCAAGTGAACCCTATTGTACAATTATTATTAAAGGGTAAATGAAGATGGTATGTAGTAATAGAGCAATGTATTTTAACCAAAGTTGAAGAGCGGCTTCAATCTCCACACTCTTCCCCCTCAATGGTTAGCCAGAATCTCGCCTGAATGACACAGTTTTAATCTATAAGTTCTCTTAATTTTATAAAAATTATATATTTTTAATATTATCGTCCATTCCATGGTCAAACCTACTTCCAGCTATGCTAAAGCTATGTTGGAAGGGGTTGTGACCATGGCATGGAAGATCTTTAATTTATTTTACTAATTATACACAATAAATATTACGACAAATGTAAATGTTTATCTTATATTATATAACTCTTATTTTAGCGCATAAATTTAACCAATTTAATGCTCTAATTATAAAAAATTAATTAATAAAAAATCAAGTGGACTTAGAGCACATAATTTTATAATTATAATATTGTCCATGAATATTGGACTTTCAGATATCATGGTAAGAAATTTTTTATTATAAAAGAGAAAAAAGTAAGAGATAAAATATTAAAGAATAAAGCTAAAGTTCTTGTCTTAAATTTTAATTAATAAAAGAGGAATTGTAAAATTTTAAATTATATATAAGAAGATTTCTGTTTCTTTATCATGAATACTACGTTCATTATAAGCAAAGCTACTTTAATTTTAATAAT
This sequence comes from Ecdyonurus torrentis, assembly GCA_949318235.1. Taxonomy (NCBI): domain Eukaryota; kingdom Metazoa; phylum Arthropoda; class Insecta; order Ephemeroptera; family Heptageniidae; genus Ecdyonurus; species Ecdyonurus torrentis. The sequence goes on along the minus strand of OX439128.1, from coordinate 40,058,335 downwards.
ATTATATAAGAAACTTGAAGTTTTTGTAATTTAATTGTCTAGAAAAGGGCATCTTTCCATTTTCTTCTTATTTTATCATTCTCTTTTTTCACTTTCTATCTCTTCCATACTTCATTAAAGAATGAGACATTGATCAATTTTTTTTAATTTTTAATAAATATTGTTTTTCAATCCAATTAAAATTTTTAGTTCTTACATTTATAAAATATATTGTCTTATAATAAAATTACATGAACTTTTTTTTATAATTCTATATAAATAAAAAACATTACATTATATATTTCTACAATTGCGTGATTGTATTTTGAATAAGTTTTTCCGTAATTATAGTTGAAATGTAATCAGATATTACCCAAATTTTGTAAAATTTAATAATAAGTTTTGAATATAAATGTGATTTTTTCTAACATAAGTCTACTTTTAAATTTATATAATTAACGAACTCATAGCTACACGTTATTTTTATACAAATAGAATAAACTCGAAACAATGAAAAGTACATAATATGTAATTTATAAATAATTTTTCTAAAATTGAATAAAATATAATTTATATAAAATTATCTTAACTTTTTCTATTTTTTTTTCTTCTTCGTTTATTTATTAAATAAATTATATATGAATAAACTGGTAACAATGTGCTCACTGGACTTGATTATTTAGGAGAAAAGGGAGGGAAAGTTTTTTGAATTACGTCAAAACACGAAGTGTTTTGCTTTCATTTTCCATACTGATAAAAATCATAGACTTGTAAAGTAGATTAAAAAAATAAATAATACTAATAAAAAACGAAAAAAATATATATAAAGCAATGTAGTCCGGTGGAAATTCTCATTTATATCTAAATCAAAATTACTACATGCAAAATTCAAGCACATTTGTAATACTATACTGATATTTATATTCTGATATGCATAATTATTGTTTATTATTTATTTTATTTCTTTGAACTTAAAATAAAAACTTTTTGTTTGATAATTCAAATTTTGTTAAAAATAATGCATGTCTAGAGTATGCCTTAAAGGAATAGACCAGAGAAAAACATAAGCATTTATATCACAAAACACTTGATGGGATTTACATAAATAACATTAGTTTGTCTCAAAACCCAACAGTAGCCCCATAGCAGTGATCAGAAAATTCGATTTAAGCAACCCGCACAACATTTTCATTTTAATTTTTGCATGTTTCTGACGTCATAAACATGAATTTTCAAGCAAATTGCATACTTTACAATTTTTTCACATTCTTTCGTGGGGCTAAATTTACATTCTGGTAAAAATTGTCATCAGTTTTGAGGATCCCATTTCGTGTTTATTCATTAAAAAGCACATGTTGTTTTATGTGGTCTATGGCTTTAAGGTACAAACAGAAAAAAAATGAAAAACAATTAAAAAGTATTATTTTATTTTCATAACTGTTGTAATTATTTTCTCGTCTTTTTTCTTGTGCTCTTATGCGTATTTTTAAGAGTTTCATTCCATGCTACAGTATATTATCTTTTGTCTATATACATTTTCAAATTATAAAACTTGATTTAGGTTGTAAAATTTCACTTCATGTACTCCTATATAGTGTTTCAATATTATGATTACAGATTATAGTTGAAAAACAAATATTTCTATGAGACCCTAAGTTAAAGATCACAAGAAAGATAATACACATACGTATAAATATAATACTGAAATAATCCACAGCATTATTGATTTTATATGTAATATAGTAACCCACTAACATAAACAGTATAAAACGAGACTTTAAAGATTTTTAGTTAACTCTAACGCATATTGAATACAGGAATGTTAATAATTATTTTAATAATATTATAATAAGAAATCAATTTCATAATTGACATTGTGCGCCATCGCAGTATAATGAATATTAGATGTAGTTAGAATAGCAAATAATAAATATAATAACCATGCTGATAATATTAGAGTTATAGATAAAAAAAAAAGTTTGAAATATATATTGGTTTCGAGATGATCGATTCATAGGTTCGGATATAAAGGAATTATATTAAAATTTAAAATAACAATAAAATTAACAATATTGTCCTGTTTAGTATTTTTGTATTTTTTTTTTTTTTTTTTAATTTTTTTAAAAAAATGAAAACTGAGCAATATGGCTTTTGTGTTGACCACATTAAAAATTATATGTTCCCCAAATAACATTTAGATTTTTGGTTTTGAATAAAAAAAACAGTTTTTAAATAATTCATGATAATATGAATGTTAATAGATGAAAAAAATGTATGAAATTAAAATCTCACTTCAGAAAGATAAAAATAATAATAATGTAATTTTTTTAAAAAAATTACATTTTTATTCAAAAAAAAAAAAATAAATAAATAAATCGTTAAAAAAAAAAAGGAATATACATAATTACAATTATTAGAAGCAAAAAACCAAGAACAAAATTATGAAAGTTCAATTTAATAAAACCAAATCGTTAAAATCGTTGTATAATTACCCGGTTTCAAAATGTTAACGAATGTTCATAGCTCTAGATATTACCATAGTATAAATACTGTATATATATTTATTCTATGGTATTACCATCTTCTTGCATTAAAATTTTTAACTATTTATTATTATATATAAAATAGCAAATAATAATAAAAAAAAAAACTTAAAATATTATTTATGCTCTTAATTAGCAGCTAATTATTAAGCACATTTATGTTGAGTATGAAATACTAGTAGTCTAATTTTAATAAAACAAAAGATAGCTTTTGCTGCTGTCATTAATTTAACGTAAGATTTTCGTTTCCCTAAAGCGTTTTTCTCTTATTTTCTTTCTCTTCATTTTCATTCTTTTCTTTTTAAATGTTGAAAACATTTAGGGAAAATGATATGATGTCTCTTACAGAATCAGACTTTTTGAAATTTTCTCTAAGCTTTTTCTAGAGGCTTTTTTTTTTATCATTGTTCCAACCTTAATGACAATTTTCACTTACTTTACTTTTCTCTTTAAGTCATTAATAAAACAAAGAAAGTGCGTGAGAAGGTAAATTTTGATATACTTTTACCTTGGTGATACTTTTCATGTATGTACTCGTATACAAAAAAATCTGAATATTATGTAATTATGGGTATATAAAATAAGAATTGAACTAAATCAAAAGAAATTAAAGTCAAATAAAATTCATTTTAAAAATCATTAAATATCATTATTTCATGTATTTATAAACATATTTGATTCATTTAAATTTTAAAAGAACTAATATAACTAATATAAAAAACTCAAGAATATTAACATTTTAGATGCAATGGAAAACATTACTTGAGTAAAACCATTGTACCTTTTTTGTAACAGTTCACTTTCTTAACTGATCATAATAATTATATAGTTAACGCAAATATAACGAATTAAATTATTTTAAAGCTTCAATATTAAGAGAGATGCACATGTAATAAAAAAATTAAAGCTTCAATTTATACGTAGAAACCCTTGGAAAAAAAACTCTTCTTGATTTTTAAAATACATTACTGTTTTATTTGCATTACATCATAACATTTAATTTTTTGTTTCCTTCCTTTACAGTGTAAACATGAAGTAAGCCTTTTTAGGTTTTTCTACGATTTTTTTTTATATAAGGAATACTACACTTACATAAAATGTTGATAAGGGTTTTAAAATTTTTGATAAAAAAAAAAAAAAAACGAATTTTATTTGCTTACAAAATAAAGATAGCTGGGTAATAAACATGCCAGTAAGAGAACATTATTTGATCCTCTCTTTTTTTATATAGCAAGTGGAAGCTAACTAAAGTAAAACATCGTTTTTTTTTATAAATATTCCAAAGAGAAAAGGCTTTTATTTCTTCTGTTGTACAATGAACAGAAAAGAAATAAGACACTAGCTTTTTTCGATTGCTCTCTCTCTCTCTCTCTCTCTCTCTCTCTCTCTCTCTCTCTCTCTCTCTCTCTCTCTCTCTCTTTCTCTCTCTCTCTCTTGATAGTTTTCGTATTATTTGAAACTTAAAACATTAACTTTTTTTGTTGCGTTTTTGTTTCTAGCCTGTGTTATTTTCAAAGAATATATATATATATATATATATATATATATATATATATATATATATATATATATATATATATATATATATATATATATATTCCATACTATATAGTTGACCTATACTATTAATGGAAAACCTAGATGAACTTTTAAGTTATTATTAAATATTTTTTATTTGAGACAGTGCTATAATCATATAGTTATAGCAAGTATATGATTAAGATTAGATATTAAAAAACTGTTTTCTAAAAACTTTCTTTATAACTAAGATTGTTCATACCATTTTGCTATTTTTTCTTATAGTCTTTCCACTATGTATTCATTTATGCATTCATTCATTCATAAATTTTTTTTCTTTTGCTTTTAGTTTGATTTTTTTTAAACAATGCATAATATTAAACAAAAACTAAATACTTGTAGAAATATTTCTA